>NNCF01126623.1:192571-256030 GCA_002313205.1 Laupala kohalensis | reverse complement strand
GTATATATATATATATATATAAATCCAGAATATTTGTGTATTTTTTACTGTCTATTTTTTATCTTATTTAGTACCATTAATAAAATACGCATATGTAATCCGAATATGGAATGGCTGTTTTCTAGCAGTTGTATAGGCATTACTTTATACATCTTAGATCCTCGGTGTACTTTATCGTGACTGATTCGCTCCAGGAAACGCTGTATCTCAGCGCGATCTCGTCCACACGAGTTTATCTCCGCGGTAAAGACGAATGAACTCTCGAAATAGCCACTCTCTTCAGTGACTGGAGAGTTCCCCGAAGCCTAGCGATGGTCTCGAAAACCGCAGCTTCGACCCTGGAGGCGGGGTCAAGTCGCGTCAAGGGTCATCGACCCTGAAGAAACCCCTTTCTCTTTATCCGACCACTACACAAAAACGGCTTTAAATAATTGCCTGCGGTCGGGCATCGGGCGAGCGAATCGTCTGGCGAGCGCAGCACCGAAAACGAAATCCTCTCGAAAAGAATCGTCCGCCCACGCATTGTTTCCATTTTTCAAAAGGCTTTTCAGTGTCTGACCGAATGTCTGACGAGTCTGTCCGACCGTCCAACGCTCCGATGGGTCTGCGATGGGAAACGCTCTGCATGCGGTTGCACACGTGTCAGCCCATGACACGTGCCATCGCTTCGTGGGAGACTGTGTGACATGCGATGGGGTGGGAATCGTCTAATGATGAGGAGGTAACAATCTCCCAATCACGGCTCTTAGCACGACAGGATAAACCGTTCTTGGAAAACGGTTCCTGTCGAGTGTTTTAGAGTTAATTCACAAATTAGCGGTAACCAGGGAAACGGTGATGATTCAGCAATTGGAACATTTCACCTCCGCTAATTGAGTTAATGTGTCGAACCAATATTCAGTAAGGGTGATTTTGTGCATTACAAGTTATTAAGGGGAAAATGATTGAATTTATTCCACGATGTTAATTTTCTAGAGTCATCTTTATAAATGGATTTAAAAGTTACACGAATAATAATAATAATAATAATAATAATAATAATAGTGTAAACAATAAGAAGGTTTGACCAAAGTAGACAAGAGGTGCTTGGTACCTAGGTTACAGTAGTCTATTTCGTTAAACATGTTTCACATTGTCAGAAAGTTTCTCTCTCTATCATAACAGCAGTACTGTATGATACCTGGCAGATTGCCAGAACATTACAAGCAACCATTCTATTATTATGTGAAAAAGATGGAATAGTAGAAATGACAATGATAATAATCGTAACAATAATAATGATTTATTTGTAGCTTTATTTACATCTTTATTTGAAGGTGAAGTTAAGGTTTTTGTTTCATTCATCCTCAACCTCTTAGGGCAATACTTTTACATCTAATTATACATTTTTCATACAAATATACATAAAACCAAACTTAACAAGAAGAAACAAAATATGAGTAAAAACAGTAAAATTAATTTGTACATCACCATTCATCTTTTGTCAATATGAATGTAACATAATCTGTGAAGTAATAAAAATAGATCAAATATTTATTAATGATATCTCAGGTAAATATCATTCATACACGATTGTCAGTTAAATGTTTTCTGAAGCGATTCGTCTTTTGTAGAGAGGGACATAATGTGATAAATACAGAAATGTTAACTACATAGACGAGTATGGTGCAATGATAGGAAGCCATGTCTAAAGGAAGTTAACGAGACAGTGAAGTAAGAACTACGCTTTAACAACTTCCTTTTATTGAGGAAAATAAACATACTTCAGGGAGAATGAGTACTTTCTTATTGAGAAAAGAATACTTCAGGGAGAATGCAACAAGGTATGATTAGCCTTTATTTTCCGCGGTAAGTCAATCGTAAGTTGAGAAATTCTAGAGTTGAAATGATTTATAAAGGGATTTTGCGAAACAATTGTTTTATGTGTTACAAGACGGAATGACAAAACAAGAAACATTATCAAATCAAACTCTACTAACAATGGAGCATGAATATTACTTTAAAGGAAAATTAACACTACTGTTATATAAAGTACCAAGCAGATCTACTCGGCATTGTCCTGAAGAGAAACTTTAGAAACAATCATTACTGGTGCTTTTGTCTCCTTCAAAAGTAAAAAAATATTCAGAAAAAAAATGAAATAATACAATATTATTTACTTCGGTTCTTCTTGTTTAGGGAACTGACTCTTCAACATTTTTTTTTTTTTAAATTGAGGAAGTGACTAGTAGTACTGTCAGAAATCTCTAGCGGATACATCAGTAAGCGCAAATTTGTACACCCAAGATATCTACCACGAAGCAACCAGGTTTTTCATTTTTAAAGCTCTTTTGGTATTCTTATCCAGGGTTCTTCTAAATTTCAAATAATTTCATGGAGTCCTTTTTCTGATTTCAAAGCTCCAGAGATTCTGTAGAATTCACTTTCATTAGTTCAGACCATGGTATGGACTAAAGATGTTTTTATTTTGTAATTAGATTAGTATTTGTAAATGGGAAATGTAGCGTGCTATTAAAGCATATCTACAGGGAGCGATAGGATGGAGTTGGGTGGTAGGCTATTGTTAGTAAGTTGACCGGTTAGCTGTGTTTACCAACAACTTGACCCACGTGGAGGGGTTAGTAGGAGTTGTTAGTAATAGTAAGAGTTATTGATACTAGGAGGAGGTGGATAGAGGTTCGCTTTCCAGAAGTCACATTAATGTGAAGAGCTACAATTTTTTTCTGACCCTACCGGGAATTGAACCCGGGATTACTGAAATGCCAGATGAGCTAGAAAGTTACCACCTTAGCCTTATAAATGGAGAGAAATGTAACGACTAACTACATAAAAGTGTAACGAGAATTGTGCATGGGCGAAAATGGTTCATGGTGAAAATGCGACTGAGGCAAACAGCGGCAACAATGGCTGTGTAAAGCGACAGCATTTGTTCGTCACGTCAAACGTATCCTGCGGTCAGAGGCGCGGCGCGGCGCGGCGCGGCGTCTCGTTGGGTGGGAGCTGCGCGAACGTAGCACACCGCCTGGCGAAGCGACCGTCGACGGAGGCGGTGAGCTGCCATCTGCGGTCACTGCGAGCGACTGCGGTCACCGGGTGGACGGACGGACACGGAGGGCCCACGCAAATGCATGCGCTCTGGAGGGAATGCGTGGACAATAGGGAAAGGTGGATTAAGTAACGAGACATAGTTGATGTTGAAGTTTGCTCGCAAAGATGGAGAAGGAAAAGGGGAGGAGGAGGATGATGGATACCAACACATAAAGGTTCTTACGAGAACGGTTCCTTCAATGAAGAGTAAGAAGGAATTGTAACAATGATTTGGAACAGGGTTTCAAGAGAGACAGATACAATACCGCAATCAATTGGCAAGAGGTAGTAGTGCTATCTAGCGGAGGAAGACATATATATTACAGTTCCTTCATTTATTTACCGTTCTCCAACAGAAAATAACACATCGGCAAAAAAGACGAACGACAAAAACATGAAGGATTCGTAGTCTATTTCATTCTAATAAGAATGAATGTAGTCACTTCAAGTACTGAAATCGATAGTAAAGTTGATCGAACCTAGATGTCGAATTATATATTCCAAAGTCCTTGATAAACCCTGGTACAAAGATAGAAGAGGCAATGTGTAAAATTTTAAATGTTTAAAATTCTCTTTTGCATAGTCACTTTTGGTGGAGAAAGTAAGATTAAACGAATAAAAAAAAAGAAAAATTCAACAAGAAAGTTAATAAGCGTTCATGTAGAATTATTAAATTACAAGGTCAATCCGTGCGATTTTATTGAATCTAACTAATATTCTATATCAAAATACGAATGTCTACTTTTATGTAGCAAAGTGTTATTTTTTTGTCTAAATAATATGACATACTACTTTTGCTCACATCTTCTAGCTGTAGACTATTATCACTCTGTTTCACATTCAGCTTTAACAATAAAGACAGGACATCAGATTAGTTATGAATGATAATGTACAACGGAGCACCACGTACGATTCGCTACGAATATTGTTTATACCAGCATGGTCAGAAGCGTCAGAGCTCTTAATTCTGAGGACTCGCGTGGTCAAGTACCATTCTTTTCAAATAAATGTGTGCAGTATCTTCTTTTCTTTATGTAATTATTAATGTCAGTTATCTCGGAAAGAGAAGATGAAATATGAAATAATAGGAAACCTCAGACACATCTTTTAGTGCTTTAACGTACGATACTTCGTTTCCGGTTTCCCAGAAAAGGAGCGAGAAATTTAGGGAACATTTGCATATTAATGTATATGATGATGTATCATATAAGTACATATACATTCAAAACAGCAACAGTTTTAGTAATTTCAAGAGAAATGAATGAATGAATAATAAAAAAAGTTAGTGATCGCAGTTCGTAGCATTCGTGTCGGTGAGGAGAAAATGACATATGTGGAAACACGTGAGTGTAAGTGCATTGCAAATGGTTAGGTAACAACAGGGGTGGCGATGGCGTACGACGTCGTATATGGCGGAAGGTAATTCATTCTGACGCGTATCATTCATTTGTTGCGGTCGCCTCACCTTTTCNGACGCGAAGCGAAGCCGCCGCCGCCGCCGCCGCCACCAGAGCGCAGTCTGCTCAAGCTATGATTTACATTGCACGTTATGACGTCGGTTTTGCGAATCTTCGTTTACCACGGTTTTAGTACCTTCGTCGGATGTAATCACCAGTAATCAACTTTTCTTATGTGAGCTGCAATAGCCAACACGAATGTAGGTGCATAGCGCTACTTTTTATTGTAATAATAATAATAATATGTTTTGTTGAAATGTACGAAGGGCAAATAGATTAACATCTTGTTAAAAAGATGAATAAATATTGAAGTTATATGGTTAACGATCATAAACACCAATGTATTGGTTACTAAGTTCTAATGAACAATCAATTATACACTCAACTCGGTTTGTACAAGCTTCTTCTTTGGATTGAAGACTCTACCACTAGAAATTACTCTTCAGTTCATTTACTAGTTATAAAGTTTGATTTTATTACTTTTTTCTTCAAAATTCGATATATTTGTTGTCAATTGCTTTTTCTATCGTGTGGTTTTGTGTTCATTTATTTGGAAAGTGTGAATGTTTGTGAAGCTGTGAATCATATAACATATTCATTCATTCAACGATCTACACCCTTTGGCGAAATCATAATAGACACAGTTGGTCGTAGTCTTGATAGCCCGAACTATTAAGCTAGTACTAGTGTAGGTAGAATTAAATCACTAAAATATCTCAAATCGACATAAATAGACAGAGTAACATGTATTTATTGTGATTTCAACTTGAAAAACATACCTCACCGTCCATTAATTTAAATAATAGCAATTATAAATGATGGAGTAATACACTGCATCTTATGGAGAAAACATTTTCAAAAAGTGACAAACTTTTAAATCACAATAGTATGGAACTTTACTTTCAGTTGCATTAAATTTTTCGTTGTATTTTTTACATCATTTTTATCTATAGGTCACCGGACATTACAAGAAGCTATTTCACTTCTTTCTGAGGTGAGATGCATAAATCACGAAATAGTTGTGCTCGACCGCCATGTTTGTACATGCTCTTGTGGATTTCAAACAAGTCAAGTGAGTTCCTGAATATTGTTTGTACTATATTATTTACTAGTAGATACAAATTAAATCGTGCTTCTCTCTTTTACTATTCATATTGTTGTGTTTTAAAACAATTAAAATAATAATAATAAAGAAAACATTTATACAGATTTATACATTTGACTAACTTGAAGTGCTGGTCCCATCTTAATATAAATTTCCAAATCCATGATATTTGAACATCTACGAGAACGAATGACAGACGCGAAACCGGAAGATAAGAAATACAATAATATTTTCTCTCAAAATAACGAGACACTAAATAGAGAAAGTCGCTTTAAATAAATGACTACACCAGTGGGGAATGAGACAGAAAATAGAAATAGACTACGAACCACCGAGTGTCCGCATTGGGTCGATTAGCGTCGTAAAAACACAACAGAAATTGAACGATAGAAAAACAAACCGAGAACGTGTAGAGAACGCATTGGCAAGTAAGAGAACTCACTTCAAGAGCGATGGTAGCACATTTTCGATGCACCAAAACTGTCACAAACAGGAAATAGGTTCCCAAGAAAAATGGTCCGGTTATCTTTCGGAGGATTGGCGTCCTCCGCTTGTTCCGTTCCTCGACCACTTTTCCTTTTCTCTTCGCTGTCACATCGCATTCGTCCATTTTGCAAATTCTTCGTCACACTTCTACCACTTGAGACTGTCAAAAGTGAAAACGAAGCCGAAATAAGGGTAAAACGGAAGAGTCCGATGTATACACATCATGAATGTAATGTCATGATCTTGATTGATCACCATGAGTGAATTGCCCGAAAACGTGAGCTCAATTTATAATTGTAGAGGGACTGTTTTCGGTTTATCTTTTCAGGAAAAATAAAAATTAAACGTGGCTGGACCGTTCCCATGTAGTCTGTAGTTATTCGGAAGGGGGAGGTAGAGAGTGAGACGTAAATTTGTGCTTCCAAGTGATTGATGCGAACAAATAGGGCGGCTTTTTACGTCGGGAGGGTCGGGATTAGAAGCTTTTGAGTTCCACGTGTACGTCGGATGCGGGCGGGCTTGAGAATTCCTCTCCACGTGACGGTGGCGTCAGTCTTTTTAGTCGAGCTGTCATACTCCGCAATCGGTCTTCAGAGTCCTTAGTCTCTCACGTCCTCTCCCTTTGCACTCAGCTCCCGCATTTACATTTTCTTTATATGATTCCGCCTTCTTGTCTATAACGAAGTTGAACTACTCTTCTTCTTCTTCTTCTTTTTCTGTCTTCTTCTATGTACATGAACAGCTTTTCAGACTAACTTCTTTTTTCCTGCTCGTGCACCCAACAACCTTATTTAAGTTGCGTGAAAATTAGAATAAATGTTTCAAGTTTTATATTTGTATTCGTAAACCTAATTTCTTGCTATATCCTGCACTAACCTACTTTATTTAAACTTCACTTAAAGTTGCTACTGTCTTAAGATTTCCACTCTACTATTCATTGTTTACGCCACAGGAAACTTACGTTAAAGTATTCCATTACCAACTTTTGTGTATCATCATGTACTGTTCACATTCTTTAGAATTTATTATAACTTTTCTTTCCCTCCATAATTCATTCTTAAAGCTTAAACTTTTCTCCTCTTCTTTCTCAACAACTTATTCATGTCAAACTCTTGATCCTTCTCGCAATTTATTTCCTTGATTTCACCAGTTCACAGCGCTTTCTTCAATCTTTTGCCTTACATCAATATTTGTGATATATCTGGTTACCCCCAAGTGTCATTTCTTAGCTTGGAGATAGCACCTTCAACTCTTTCCCAAGAATTGCATTCATCCCTCGCCTCTTTTCCATTGCATCTTTCGCTGTCTCCTACCTTCACGGTGCTTATTCCTTCACGCCTCTCCTCCTTCCACGTCTAGGTCCTCTGGCTGCTGCGATCATTAATTACAGAGGCTGTCGCTTTTAAAGAGCAGCGTTCCTTTGAGCACCCTTGGTGGCTCCCGCGGCGCGCGCCTGCCGTCGCCGCTCCGCCGTCCCATCGCACGCCGCCACCGCGCCCCTGCAGCGCTCGCGCCCTCAAAGACGCTCCTGGCGTCAACGATGCGAAACGCGACTTTCGCAGCCATCTTAGGGGAAGCCGTCGGTGAAATACAGCGACGTAGCTTCGATTGTCGCACTATTCGTTTGCTCGCTTTAACAGAATATTGCGTTGTGTTTCTCCGATGTTTTGTACGTAATGGGAGGAAATACAGGGGAGGTGAATTGGAGCATTTCGTTTCAAAATTACCATCGTAATTAATTGGATTCCTTTATTATTTATGTCCTCATTAAGTTCATCACTCTTTTTAAATACGAAGCCAAATGTGTGCTTGAAAAATGTCTATCGAGGTATATTGAGAAACTTTAATTATTGGCATAATGCAGGTTTATCCCTTATTTAACAGTCTTTGATATTTCCTTGTAGATGCTTATAATCATAATTATCTATTCATATTTTGAATATATTCTATCCTTTAAAAAAATAAACTTAATAGTTTATGATGAACGCAGTAATCTCTCCAAAACTGTCCATCAGTTGTGCTGTCTTTCTGTATCTAACTCAACAGTATGTATTCTCACCAGTCATAGACTGTGATATAACATTAAATATACGAGTGCCATGCAAAATAATCACATCTTTTGGACGAGCCATCCTCCCATTTTGCATAATTTCTCTAAATAACACTTCCTTGAAAATTTCAGATTTTTAAAATATATATCAGAGGTTGCTATCAAGATTTAAAACTTCAAAATTTCAAGCTTGGTAGCCATCTCTAAAACATAAGTCTAAAATCTAATTTTAATGGATGTGTCATTTAAATAAATAAACCAAAATAGGAGGGTGCCCCGTATAAAGTTCAAAAGTTTTTTTAGAACCACCTTCATGTTCAGGAGCACTATTATTCCACCTCGTGAATTTTAGGAAAAGAACTCGGGAGATGTTCTTAAGCACATTTTCATCGCCTGATGGGAGCACCTGATAATATTTTAAGAGCACCATGGTGTTCGCGATCATCAGGTTGAAAACGTACACCCTTGTTCATTAGGTAGATAAAGGGAGAAATACAAGGACGTACTTTAACGAGGTCAAGACTCTCCCTCTATACCCTTTACAAATTATGCTAAAAAGATATGGCGTTACCCTGGTAAAACTGATACAAAGAATTGTTGATTTAATACGTGCATCAGTTGTTGAGTTGGCACTGAGTTTATTGCCATATTATCACTTAAAAAATATAAGTATTTGTAGTTTTTGTTTTATTCGGACCATCTTCAGCTGGGTCTTCCCTGTCTTCTACCCATGAAATAAAGGACTACCTACAATGTTGAGCTTACAATTTATTTGGTGTTTCAAGTTTCGTTGTGGCGAAGAGGTAGATGCATAAATCGATATACCGACATGTACGAGACAAACTTCCACCTTCCAGTAGTTCCAAGACAAGATCTCCCAGTGCATTTGCGAGTGGATCCATCAACTTTTTTCATCATTGCCACTTAAAAGTATTTAGCCAAATACTAAAATAAATCAGAATGAATAAAATTAATAAAAACTAGAGTAAATCTACCCCAGGAATAACAGTACAATAATGTTAGTTGTAAATGAAAGAAATGGAATTTACACAATGTTTTATTACACGTAGCAATTAATAATAAAAAGTTTGTGGTCAATTCAATATGACGTCACTTACAATCATGAAAAGAAGAAAACTGCCGTACTCAATTAACTGTCTCACATTCAACGTACCTACATACAAAGTTAAATTGAAAAGTCACAAATCTGTATTCAAGAAATGTCACATTATTTTCTTCTCAACTTTCAAGTTTCTAAGATCTCTACACTAAAGGAATAAAAGCTCGCTTTTCGAGTTTTAATTTTTTCTGAAACTGAATTAATGTGTTCTTAAAACCTTCCATTATAGAGACCGACGAAAGTCCAACTCCAAAGTCAAAGAAAACTGTTTAATTTCTTCCTTTCAAAATTAATAAATGAACTTGTATCAAATATCTCACGAAAAACACATTGAGAGAGAAAAAAAAAGTCGAAAGTAAACAAACTCAAAAGAAGATAATTAAGCAAAGAGTTTTGATTTTACTTCACTACCCGAGGATAACCGTCGAATACTTGTAAGGCATCTTAGAATGGTGTCGGCGGACGTTTAAAACAAGAGACTAATTATCAACGGAATAGGATAACCGTTTTCCCAAGAGAAACCTTGCCAGCGTTGAAGTCCAAGACTTGGTTTCCGTCGCTAACGGAAGGAAGCCCTTAACAGTACGATACGGAAAAGATCTACATCTTGGGTGGCAGATGGGAAACTGGCTGATCTAAGTTCACCAAACAGGCAGCAGTCATGCTTGCAACGATTTATTATCCTCCCTCTAGGTGTCTGACATTTTTATATATAGAGATCTTGCCATGTACGGATAATAGCATGCTTAGAATAGTTCATTATCTGGCTTTCCAAGAGCTCAAATCAAATTTCCTTAAAACAATAGTACGATGGATATACGAGAGGAAATAGCAACCATAGTGTAACGACATGGCTTTTCATTAATTGAACATTATTAATTATAATAAAGTTTGTAAACTTGAAAGAAGAACTAGTCGTAATTGATAACTGACTAAATTTATACTACTTTAAATATGTTTTTTTATAGCAGCAAAAATAGCAATTTCCCCCACTCAACATTCCATTTCAAATTTTTATATCAATGTATATTTTTATCTAATCATTTTCAATTCGTAATTAGTGCGACGTTGTTCCATCTTGTCCATCTGAACTTTTCATTTAAATTAAGGTCATACCAGGTTAACTTCATAAACATTCCATTACTAGATTAGTTGAATTATAACTTACTTTTATTAAAGGAACACCATGATAACCTCATGAAATTGTAATTTTAGATTCCAAAAGAGGAGAAACAGAAGTAAATGCTGGAGTATTGAGATATCTTAAAGTAAGATTCCCTAGTGTTGATGAAAAATTTGCTTAGTCCAAGAGTGGAAAATCGGAAGTAAATGTTGGGATGTCTTCAAAAAACGGTACTCAAGCAGTGCACAATAATAACACTCCACTACTTTTGTGTTTAGACATCAATCTAAGTGTCGAATAAACTACAATTCTTTCGCACGATAATAAAACTTAATAATTTTAAAACGAATATTTATATTTCCTAGTTAATGTTAGTAATATAGGTATAATAAAAAGATAAAACGGCTTCATGATAATTTTAAAACGAATATTTATATCTCATAGTTAATGTTAGTAATATAGGTATAATTAAAAAGATAAAATGGCTTCATGATAAAAAACGCGAGACAAGTTCGTAGATGAACGAGGGAAATTGAGAAGTGATAACGAAAAGGAAGACCAAAGAGGATGCGAAAGGGTTTCGGCGTCAGAGACTCCGTAGAGAAGACTAAAATCCTGTATAGCCAAAGGACAGATTCCATGATGGTAAGGGAGGCTGGAACAAAGAAAGCGTGGTCCCTTCGAGCGGTTCAAGGGCGGAGATAGTAGGACTGGTGGCAGCGGTGGCGATGCGAGCGACGCGTCGGAGCCAGGCTTTAGGACGACAACAGCGATGGCGGGGTTTCAAGAGGATGCTTGTGCAAGAGGGAGAGGAGGGGAAGATGCTGTGGAGGGACGGGGTGGTGGTTAAAGAGTTGCTCTTCTGCTCAGGAGACGGAAAAGACGTTGTGATAAACATGTTGGAGCAAACGAGGGAGTTCACAGGACTGATTCGTTGGTTGTAAGGTTTTGAGACGAGAAGAATTGTTGATGACAATGGATGGTAACAGAAGTGGTGTTTGGGTGGTGACGGGGAGGCCATTGAGTGGAAACGAGGTGTTGATCAAGTAGCAACGAGGTATCAATCAAGGGGCAACGCGGTGTCAATCAAGGGGTAACAAGGTGTCAATCAAGGGGCACGGGAGGTTGACTAGCAGAAGATGGCTATAGACAAGTAGAATGTGGCTGATTAGCAGAAGGTGGCAATTAACTGGAAATAAAGTGGCATTGGACTTACCCGTAGGTAGTCACAATCGTCGTGTAATAGTAATAGACTTGACTACATATTACTTTGGCAGTGAAAGTAACGAAGTACGCAACTCCAACATAGAATTTATGATGACAAGCACCGAGAGCAAAGAGAACTGTTCTCGAAGTAGCAAAAGCACTGACACGGAGGAACAAGAGACGCGGAGACAAAAGCGAACTAACGCACGAACCGACGACAGGATCCTCACTTCCGCGTGCGCTTCCTCACGATAGAAGTGACGGGGCAGTGAGGGCGGTGCAGCGCAGTTGAGAGAACAGGGCGTCGGGTGGCGGCGGCGTCGTCGTCTCCCGCGTCGCTCTGAGGCCCCTGAGCGAGAAGATGCGACGTGGCTTCTGCCCTTGTAGTGAGGATCAAGTAGTAGCTGGAGTCGCTTCCGCTACAGCGATCCTGATGGGGATTACGGCGTGCTCTTTGGGGGGGTGGTACACAGACGCTACGCCAACGTGCGGCGACGCTGTTCGGGCGGAGCTGGCGATGCCCGATAGCAAGAGCTCATGAGAATAGGTCTCGTTTACCCAGTGGGGTGTCTCTAATGAGAACTTACATTGGTGAAAAAGAGCTTCTACACAGTTTAACATGATCTTAAGTTCCTTGGCTCATCTCAGTCTGATTTGCATGCAAAGTGTTTATACGCACAATTTTATTTTATTGGGCTATTCTATAAAATTGTTGGTTTTAAAATAACGCAAAAACACTTCAATATTTAAAATGTTTTTCTTGCAATTTTATTATAGAGATGTGTTTGCTAAAACAGGCTAATACATCACACGACATTAATTGGACTGTTCATAATGTCAATCGTGATATTTTCCTTCTCTTTAAACAAATCACAATAAACATTGTGTACAGTCTAAATAATGTCGTATAAAACATTTAACTTTTCTAGAGTTACAACAGAAAGTATATAAGGTTTCTTTTTGTGATATCAAATACACCTATACTAGAATAATGTCACCGAAGTAAAGATAGAATTCTCTGTGAAAAACAAGAAGAATCAGGATTTGAAAAGAAAACGCAATTGGAATAAAGAGCATTTACTGTGTATTTCATTCTATCTTAAGAGGAGTGAAAACATTGTTTTAAACGATATATAAATATTTGAGTGAGCAGCAGATTTTTAATGAATTATTTTCACGATGAAGTGATTGTGTGTCTGAAAATATCAGGAAAACTCTTTCCAAGTTCGTCCATAATATATTTTAAATTTATTCTTTAGATTTGTAACTTTCTAAAAAACGAGTACCTTTATTGAATTATAACGTTGAAGTAATTACTTATAGATTAGAAATTTTGCTTATAAAATAAAAACTAATGAAATAAAAATGGTTTTTGTGACTAAAACTTATATTTAATAATAATAATAATGATAAGGATTAAAAAAAGTAAGATATTTAAATTTCCCGACTTCATGGCTTCTAATTAATTTTCCTTTGAAGCTACGTGAAATACATGTTGCAAAGAAACAGTAATAACATGGCATATCAAATTCATGGAACATCAGATGTTTTTACTCAGAGTTAAAAGGTGTTTCGTTACACGTATAAACTACTTGCATTCAAGTGAGCCAACTTTCGTGGCAAGAAACCCGCGAATGGAAAAGCTGAATGAATCATGACCAGCGCTTCTCAGGCGCTGAGTCATTTTCATTTAAACTTCTTTAGTTCTCTCCACACTTCCACGTCGGAAGTTGTTAAAGTATACACTTGAATTATCTCGAATAGCTGTACGGACATACATACAATTACAGCGTAATTCGTAAAACGACATGAATAACCTCCGCATTCTAATGCACATTGGACGAAAATAAAAATGTAAATACAAGTGAAATTCTGCGGAGTTAGCGTCCTCTTTCAGATTTAATGAAACGTTGATGTCTTTTGCATTTTAATAAGTAAGCCTAACACGCTAATGAATATTCTGACATTTCTGAAAGTTATCCGATACTCCGTGGCATAAATGCACACAAAAATTTAGAGATAAAAATGACGGACCTCCAAGGAATATAAAGTTATTGTCTTTCGTATGACATGTTTGACATATTTTTAATTAACTAATATATTACTTCCTTTGAAAATTTGGTCTTGATATCACCATATTATTTTCACGACATCTCATTTATTTCTGAATTTTTTTGAACCGCAAACAACATTATTTACAAAAAAGTTAAGAATTTCGTTAATTGGAATTATAATGAGATATGCACGAGTTCTAAAATCTCATTTATATTATGTTTACAAATATCGCACATGTTTCTTTAATTTTGTCGAGTGGAAAGTATTTTAATTTGGAAACAATTTGTTCATATATGTCCTTTGCCATAAATAAATATGATCAGAAAATATGTGTCAATCCTACGTACTTTATCAACCAATATGAAAATAAAATGATGAAATACATGTCGGTTATGAAGATTTAGTAAGGATTTTCTTTCGTTTCATAAAATTGGCAGGGTTAACATTTATTACTATTATTAATCCAAGTATTAGTTTTCAATCACCTGCCAATTAGACACGATGAAAAGAGCAGGGGAGAAAATGTGTCCGGTAGTGTGAGTTCCTTTATATCTCCATACACAGAAAATCAGCTCCAGCATTCGAATTGAAGGTGGGAAGTCTGGGAATTTCTCATTTGTGACTTCTTTATCCCAATTTCTACATCTTATGTTTTTTTCCAAACCACGGAAAAATAATTCCACTTCTAGTGATTATCAATAAAAATTGTCAAAATTAAGCATTAATTTCTAATAATGTGCAAATGGTATTTAATAGAATATACGTACATCATTATTACAACAAGGTACTATAGAAATCCTATTATAATAAATAAATTTGAGAAGTTAATAATATGAATAGTTTATACAGTGTGTCCGAATGAAATACAAATTACAGTTACTATGAAGTATTTCGTAAATGTCCCACCTTCCTGGTACCTATGTAATTTTCTTTACAATTTTATGATGTACGTATTGACAAATGAAAAGACAAGCTTCAAAAATTTCCTCTACAATTTCTTTAATTCGAACAATGATTAGCTCTAAATTGAAGCATTAATGAAGAATGATCCATCTTTATGAATGTATATCTTTCTCTCACACGACAGGCAGCCCTCTTTTGTTTCTGTTCGCAGNCCCGCAAAGCTCACCCCCCACCTCACCACAAACCAGCCACGGGCCACGACGCCTCCTTCAGGAGTCAACGTCGTCATCAGACTCGTAACCACCTCCCTCGACGTCATCCTACCACTTATCACGTCCAGCACCTCCCTCGCCGCCAAAACCTCGCAGTGTTGTCGTGATGGCAGCGCCTGTATTCCCTCATCCAGCCGTCGACAGCGCCACTGTCGCCATTACCGCCACCCGCTGTGCGGACACCACCTCCGCGGTCACCATCTTCTTCCTCCTCCCCCTCCTCCTCCTCCTCCACGTTGCGGCAACCACCACCATCGCCTATGAACGCGGGCACTTCTCTCTCAAGGACGACAGGTTTTCTTCGACAAGTGCGGCGGTGGAGGCGACGTGTTGCGCCCCCCCCTCCCCCCAATAGGGATTCCCCTTACACGTCTTCTCCCGCCTTCTCCTTCTCCTGCACTTGTTCGCATCCAATGCTCCTTCATCATCTCCATATACTCTTGTAAACAACAAACTTCCTTCTCCTATGCGGACATATATGGGTAAAGACTAACTCTGGGCGACCTTCTATTATAAAATATTTTTTGGATTCTTTTCTTCAACTCCCAGTGAGGATATTTTGACTCTCATTTGCATAATGAATCATTTATGTTTGTTTTTTTCTTCTAATTTTATCTTTTGATTTACTTTTCATCATTCTTGTGAACGGGATAGAGTTTAGTGGCAGCGATCACCGAAATCGAGATTTTAATGAATGTAGACGTTAATTACTTGAACCTCTAATCAATACATTTTGGGAATTCTGTTAGTGTTTATAAATATTCTTTGAATCTTAGTAAGAAATTCTAATTTCTTTCATAAATAAAGTTCCTTTTTTAGAACTGGAATTTGTATCGTCTTATAAAATATTTTTCCCACGTCTAAAGAGTATTTATAGTAAGTAAGTATTTTATTATCTTGAAGATTCATCTGAAATGAATTATCTCTTTGTCTTAACGTAAGTATACGAGCAGAAGTACTGGTCACACCTAATTTGTTTCTTCTTAAGAGTATTAACTCTTCACATCCCACCAACGACCTGACTACAATGTTACTTTCCCTCTTTCATTACTACGGTCGTGAGGAGCATTTATGACACCTCTTACAGAGCCATCATTTTATATCCATGATGGGAATTGCTTCTTACTATTTTCGTTTTGTACCTGACAATTTCTTTCCTTTTCTTACAGTCTCTCCGTTTTTCCTACCATCTTCTCCCATCACTGTGAGCGTCGTCTATCGACACGCCTCGCTCCACATAATGCCGGAGGAGATCATCGTGCGCCAAGACCTGCAATTCTGCACCAAGAGATTTTGTAGGAATATTCCAAACTCATTATCACCTTCAAGGAGCCCATGTAGAATTCCAGAGTGAATGATTGTGAATCGGATTCTGAGACTTGGATTTTCCAACGCCACTACTATTTCGAGTTGTTCCAAGGTTCCATTGTGTTGTTGGAATGGCAATATTTTCTTTGTCTTCCGATGGTGATAGCAATACATATTTTCTAGTCTTCAGGTTCTGACCCTCAACAGAAATATTGTTACGAAAATAGTAAAGCCATTTACGTCTATAATGATCATATTATTAAATTATAAACTTTTACAACGATTTGAAGTAAAACAACTGTATTTCACCTGACGAATGCCAAAATCCTGGCACAAACGTTGCGAGAGAAATACAGCATACAAAAGGTCGTAAAAGTTAGTAATTTATTTGTTAATTAATTTAAATTGTTCCCTACCATTTCTAGTGAAAGAAAAGATATCTTTTGTCAAATTGTATTATTTCATTTTCATCCTATTTTGTTCAATTAACTAAGGATATGAAGGAATGTCAGAGAGAAATCTCGCAACCTTTCTTGTATTGCTTGGAATGCACGTATTATAACTAGCATTTCTTAGTACACTACGTAGCCAGTATTTGCGTTTTCGAATGCTCTATCATTCTATCATTAAAAGCAAAAAAACCAACAACAAATTCAAACCATCAAATATCGTATCAGACAACAAAACTATTTATACTGGGTAATACAACTCTTAAACAAACTCCTTTTAAATCCTTCATCATTTAGAGGTTCAATCTAAATATTTGGATCTCCATTACTGTGAGAGCCAGATGTGCAGTCAGATGAATGCGTGATTTTACATCTTACACTCTCTCTCACACACCAAATGGTGTCTATCAAAAAAGACCTGAGAGATTGTTTTCTACTAAATATTGTTTGCAGTGAGACAAGCAGTTCATGATGCACGTTCAAAAACTGAATAGTAGCTGAATTTTGTCGGCTCTATCTAGTCATTGTCACCAGGACGTATGCAACATTAAAACAATCAACTTACTAAAGACAAAAGAAGGATTTGATATATGTGACATTATCACTCGGTCATTGAAGAGATTCTATAATACTAGGTCTCGGCAAAATCATGTTCAAAAAGTATATTTAAATCGTGTTACTGTGTTATTTCCCACGTGTTTCCATTCATGTTACATGATCTTCCTCCTCCGAGTAGCTACAATGGCTTCCATCCACCGATGACTCCACCATTTCCTCCTTCGTCGCCACCCACGCTTCTCCCTTCGGCCGTCTCCGCGCCACTTGTTTCCGGATGAGTGGAGCTGCGTCTCACTTGATCGCGCAGCTTTTTCAAGGGATTCGTGGCGACGTCGTTCAAGGCTGGGCGTTTGGGAAAATATCGATCTGATGAATTGCTTTTATTCTCTTTCAATCGAGATTGCCGGTCGATGATACACTGTATCGCGCATTCGCTACGTGAAGAAGTGGATAATGCGATGTTCCTTTAAATCTCTGTGGTTTCATTGTCATTATTTAAGAACTAAACAAAAACATGTCAAAATAAAACAAAAACATTCTAGGCAATTCTTTAAATCCGTGGAAATAGAAATTCGTGAGTGTTTTTCTCTTCTTCGTACTGACAGGTTTTGCGTGCAAGTCATAACATTCAGAGAATACTCAAGCAGAACCATGAATTGACAAAATAACCGTCCAATTCAAGTGTCAAGGTGATTTTCACGAGTTGTCCAGAGGCTTTTCATTCAGTGTCAATTTTTTATTTGTAGTGACTAGCACTGAATTTCCATTTTGTTTTAAAACAACGTAGAAACGAAACATCCAACATCACAATCAACACTTTACATCAAACCGATTGGTTTGCATTCTCTTCGATCGGAGAACCAGAACAAAAACGGAGCCGTACATACAAATTTCGATAAATATGATCTTAAAATATTATGCATAGTGTTCATTACCTTCGGAAACTGCAGACCTGATGATCTCTCAATTTGTGAAACACGGTTCCAATTCCCTTGAATGCTTTGAACAAGATTAAATAATAGGACGAAACTTTGAACTAAAAATCCAAATAGTAATGTACAGAATCTCTAGTTTATTTTAAACACTGCCATAATATGGAACCACATTTTTTATTTATTTTTCACATTGAAACTATACAAAATCTCCATAACGAAACCGTAGGGAATAAAATAATTCGTTGTTTTTAGGATATGTTCATGCTTTGTTTCAACTATAATCAGATAATGAAGAGTAGATTTCGAAAGGAAAAGATTTTAGTCTCCCCACACTCATTACTGCTGTCTTTGACACTGATCTAACAATTCTGAGCTCCGGTTTAATTCAAGGAAAATTTTGAGTTTAAGAAATACGTGACGTTACGTCAAATTAATTTGTTTCGCGTGTTTTGAAGGAAAATTCGAACAGTTTTCCTTTCGTTTTGTTTTCTGGTTTCTCTAAATGTAAGGAGCTGAAATGGGTTTGAAATGTTGAGAAAACATTGGATCTTACTGGATGAATTTCCTCTGCGTGCGGTGGTTTATAACTCCAATAAAATTGGCAGTTCGCTAACAAAAGCTGTGCTGGGTGATGGGGTTTTAAACACACGCATATAAATCTGTCAGAGGAGATTGTGTGTGAAATAGTACTGGTATGCTCGACTACACAAAGCGAAACTGATATATGATCGATAAATAAGATGTTTAATGCAATGAAAAGAGTAGTTTAAGTGAAAAAGCTGTATGTTGTCACTAAATAAAGTTATTCATTGGCTCGTTATCCTTGTCAAAATGAAAGAAAGATTAGTGAGAAATATTCAATAATGTGCGAGATAGCCTGTGGGAAACTACTCAAAAAATATTTCTGAAAATAAAAAAGAACGCCTCTTCATGTTCGGAATTCAACATCTATTATCTCTTTAAATAATCTTATTTAACTGTAATAATTGTGCAACGGGTCCATTATTTGGTTCAATTAAATTTGTGGGTGTGTACGTAATACTCTTGCTGAATGATACAGCTATTTAATTAGGAAGAAATGATTAATTCTTGATTACATTTATTTCTTACTTCTCACCTCTGCATAAAATCATTTCATGTTCCTTCACTTAGTTCACAGATCCAAACTTATCCTAGTGTGAATAATGAATTTATTTTAGTTCCACTCATAAGAGAAATGTATAAAAGGAATAATTTTTTGTATGAATAGGATATCTCACTGCCCTAGAATGGAATATTGACTTTGTGTGTGTGTTATACTAACAAGTGTGTTGTGTGTTATGGACAATTTAGGAATAAAATTACCTACTGATTTCATAAACCATTCTGCATTTTTGAAGGGAATCTATTAAGGAGATAAACATATTGAGTTCTGAACCATGAATAACTCTTTATTAACAATAAAGACCGCAGTGCGAAGTACATTTGTCCATTCGAACACACAAAATGTTTTATAAACTCGAGTTTGGCGTGAGAGTTAGCACATTCATGAGTTATATTCTGTGGAAATGCTTTCCGTGGAAGACAAGACATCTGGAGAACGAGTTGCTTTTATGTTCCCTCGTTCGTGCAACCCGGAACAACAAAGCATTCCCAGGCGACGACGTCTACGGAGCAAGACTGGCTGAGCTCTCCGCACTTATACTCGTAGCGTTGTCAAAACATACACTAAACCATTATCATAGAGATGCTTTACAGCCGGTAGAGGTTTGATGTATGTGTGATGTATCACGTTGACATGAGTTTCTGCAGCACTAATTTATCACAAGCGGTGGAAAGCTCGCAGAAAAATTCAATGCTATTAAATTTTTCTAATAATATCAGGACAAGTTTTCTCGATAAAAAATGTTGATTACTCAATTATATAAAACAGTTAATATAATTTTACGGACTTTAAATATATCCAAAATCTCATTATTATCTCAAAGGAACTATTTGTTTAAATTTGAGAGAGCAAAATAGACTTTTCATAAGAAATTAACAACTACAAATGGAGATACAATAGTGCAGGATGAAGCGAAATACTGATTTTATTTCCCTGTCAGAAGACATATCTTTATAACTGTGATAGCTCATGCTAGACGTGTTACATTGCCTCAAATGCCTACTTCTGGTGGCTAGCATGCTTGTTCACCACCAAGTCACTCCGGGTTAAATTCCCGGTGGGACAGGAAAAATTTGTAGCTTTTCACTTCAATGTCCCAGTTCATAGAGCTGTGACTACTGATAAACGAACTCTCCTTCTTCTATCAACCTCCTACTTCTCCTACTAAAGGACTCTAATGATCTTGACGTTGACGAAGCCTAAAGTCCCAAGAAAATTTTTTTTTTTCTACTATCACTAACTCATACTATTACTAACGACTCCTACTACCACCTCCACGTAGTAGTAGTTGGTAAACCCAGCTAACCAGTCCACTTACTAGCAATAGCCCTTGTGCTCACCTCCTAAATCCCATCACATGTAGATAAACTTCAATAGCACGCTACATTCCCATTTACAAATGCTACAATAAAAAATTGCGTACTTTCACCATCCTCTCGTGATAGAAAATAACACCTACTTGTCACTCAACACATTGTTCACATGCTTCTGCAGATATAGTTCGTAAGTCATGCGTCCATCGATGTATATCCATGGATGTACAGTGTGTGAGCAACCTACAGGCTTGTGAGTAAACATTGGGTCGGAAAATCAAGTGCTCCCGTCCGCGTACTATTGTAGAGAAAAGTATTCAAAATAATTATTGGTGATTAGAGGGGTGGATCAGTGGTGGTAATTAGAGCCAGGATGGGAAAGAATGTAATTTTGCAGGCGAATTAAAAATTTTTTCTTCATTTTATCCATTTCAAAAAGGTAATTTTACAAGTATAATTTATACAATCCTTGATGAATTACCTCTTCACAATTCCTTTAATTATATCATTCTTTGTAAAAATGTATTCAGTTAAACACCTCACAATGTCACCCGTTGTAGCAACCCTTTTATACCACATCACATATAAGAAGTAATGAGTAGCAGCAGTTTAAATTATCCTACACCCTCGGTACTTATGTTGAAATTCGTGAATTCCCGATTTCACAAAAAAATGTTTGAAATGGAGTTTGGAGTAAGAAATCTTGAAGGGTTCGTTTGAAAAGATTAAAACAAATGTAAAATTGAAGCCGTTTTTTTTTCTAATGTTTGATACAATATTCCTCTTCATTATACTAACACGAGAGAATGATCAAAATCTTTCAAAAAACCTTTCTGTCTTTATCTCAAAATCGATTATTTTTTTAAAATATTATATTGTAATCAGGATTCTTTTAAAACTATATGTACCAAATGGAAGATTTAATGATAATGGGTAAATAATTGTTTTTGACTGTGCACAATTTTATTGCTAATTAGCAAAATTTCGTATGTTTATTGAACCCACTCTGTTTATGAGTAAAACTGGTTCCGCCGGATTAAGTAAAGTGAAATTGATAACTAACCCACATTTTCACATATTCTTGCGTATGATGAAATTTAATTGTATGTTGCAAGAAAAAAAACAAATATGTTTTCTTAAAAGAAATAAACAATTTAACGAACTTGTAATTCACCCACGAAAGCTGGTTTGTCCTCAAGGTGGTGGGGGGACATTTCTTGGACCTCATGCTGACTGTTCTGTCCAGTGGCGAGCGCGCGCTCCAATGTTATACATCGAAGTGTGAATCAAAACTACGAGTTTCTGTTCTCCCTTTTGCGTGTCTCTGTTAAGTAAATATCCTCCGACGGTCGTTGTAAAATTGTCTTCCAGTAATTAATGTTCTTCGCGAAAGAATAACACACGGCCACCGTATTTGGTTTCCGATTCTAACTTGTTGGAATCACGTAAGGAACGAACACAGTTTAGTTAAGTGTTTATAAATATCTAAGACGTATCAGATTATTCCTGAAGATACATCTTTTTTACTTATGTACAATAACAGCGCCGTCCAACTTAGTCAGCGTGACATAAAATTAATGATTCAAATTTATTTATTTGTAACACGATGTTGTGATTTCCGTACACAACTTTATATTATTTAAAGCTGGAAAAATTAAATAGCATATTTCTTTATCTGTAAAAAGATTTTTTAAATATTTAGTACTATAATAAAATTATAATAAAATTTTCATATTTTTATGTATGACGGGGTGGCCAAACTTAAGAATATGGTCCCACAAGGGTTCGAAATAATAATTTATGTCATAATACTACAAATATTATTGCGGTTCCGAAAATATAAGCCGTATTCTTCGCTTTTCATATTTACGATAGTTATAAAGAAAGATTGTTCCGCACAATTTTCTTCTCTCTGCCACCGTTTATGTTAGTATGTTAGGGTATGATAATTATAATATGTTAATTATGAACAATTATAAACCATTGTTCGGTTACAGTCGGCGATGTTAGGTTTGTTAGACCCGGCGATTCCGTTTTAAGAAAATCTGTTGTAAGTGTGAAGATGGAGGCGATGGTGGAGGTAGCAGTACTCGCGGAAGGATATACGAAGAATGAGTTTAGGATAGGACCATAATGTTAAATTTGCCATCGAAAAGGGGAATTTTTTTTTCACATAAAATGATTCAATTCGTAATTTCCGAGAACAAAGTCCCTTCCAGAATCATGGCCAAAAAAGACGTTTTTCGATATCTCATTTTTCTACGGCGTTGGACCATATAGTTCAGTAGGTCCGACGGGGTAATTCCGAACACAATTTTCTATTTTCCCTCGCCAGACAAGCCCCGCTAAATATTAATTTTGACTGCATAGATTTATAGCACAAAGTTGTACCCCCTACGATTGATGAAAATTTTGATATAAAATGTACTATGACTCGCGGGCTGTAAAAACAGTTTCACGGGTCGCATATGCCCGTTAGAGTTACTTAATTTGGTTTAAGGGCATTTCGACAACAAAGGTCATTGACGTCAGTTGGACAGCGCTATATTCTATAATATACGTCTACCTGTCTGTATATTCGTACGCTTATTACTCGAGAATCACTTATCCGATTCACGTGATTCGTTTTTCAATTCAATATAGGTTCTCTGGCCAGGTCTGTCTTTTGTTGTTAAGTTAGTAGTGGTATTTACGTCTATTATATTATTAAATTACGAATAAATTCTTTTAAGAAGACAAATATTTTATTCATAACGTTTCTTCTATGACTTTGGCCGTGGTAAAGTGATGTATAAATGGTGATATATAAAAGAGCAGTATCCTAGGAACATGTCATGAATGAAATAACTTTTTTTTTTCTCTGTTGTTACATTTTATGTAATTTATTTATGACGTGTAACTAGGATATTTCCTCGTTTGGTAATACATAAATAGTGATCACCTGATAAAGGCCACAATTCCCTAGTTGAAACGCATTGGTTGAGATATAGTTATCTACATAAAGGTCGTAATTTTTTTCATTTGTTAAGTGAAGTGACATAAGTAAAAGGCAAATAAGTCGGTCGATAGTAGTCAAAAGTCGGAAAAAATCCTTGGGAGAGTTATATTTGAGAACGATGGCTAAATGGTTAGAAATATAATCAGTTACAGTGTTGTTCATCTCAAGTTCTACCAGCAGTCTGAAAAAGCACATGTCTACGTACGAAGGTAAACTGAAATTATTTTACAATATTTTAATCTTTCTACCCGCATCCCTCATAGCGGTAGAATGAATAAATAACTTAGTATTTTTGCTACTTTAGTAAATAATAATAATAAATCCACGTTTGGTTGAAATCTACCTCGTTCAAATACAAATCAGGCATTTCATGTACAAAACGAATAGCAAAGTAGTAGTCAGTGTTTTAATTTTCTCTTGTTACAATATATTTATAATTTCTCAATTGTTCCCTGTTGATGCCGTTGAAACAAATAACTCACGATACCACAAATCTCCTGATTGGAAAAGTATTGAAAATGAAAACAATAAAATAAACAATATTACACCACTCTATTCCATTACAAACTTCGAGAAAATATTTCTATTGTCGTGACACACAAAAAATGAAATAAGAAAGCAAATGGAAAAAACCGAAGTTTTGAAAAGTTTCCCGTAGGAGGCATGACACGTGTCACAAGCCACGTGACATCTTCTAACGCACCCTCCGGCATTGTGTCTGGCGTATCTCGAGCGACCTTCCGTATACGACATCGACAAAAGAAGAAGAAGAAGAAGAGGAGGAGGAGGAGGAGGAAGAAGTGGACGAAGACACGGATAATAAGGATGAGAAGGGTGAGAAGGAACACGAATGAGACGGGGTCCCGATACTACAGAAGGAGAAAGGGCTGGCCTTTGTGAAGCCAGCTGACGTTACGAGAGAATGCGTAACATTGTAAGCGAGTTGTATTGAACTCCATCGACGTGTCACACTCATCGCGAGTGGAAATGAAGTAATAACAAGCTAATAACATTGAAGGTAATTATTTATAATTATTTTGTCCACGAACGAATGTATAGATCTTGAGAAACGAGTTTTCTTCTACCTTCGCATCGGAGATATTTGACAAATCACTCTCAACCCACTCGTATGGGTGCTAGAATTTCTATAATCTCTCAGGGGCAGTGACAATTGAAAAGTAGTGTAACTGACAATTGACATTAAAAAATAATTCTGAAAAAGGTCTAAAGCTGTTATGGTCTACGGCGAACAACATCGGCTGTACCAGTCAGAGTTCCAAGGTTAGTGAAGAAAGAGACCGCACGTTATTAGTGGGAACAACTATAATACGTCATCAATGTTTTCTTCCCGCTTTGCTATTGTTACATCAAGAAAACCTGGAGAAAAGTATATTCCTCTTTAAAAAATTTATTTTTTCGTTGAATTTTTAAAAAACAACAACAATATTATATTACAATATTGGCTGTCGGCAAGTTATGGTACATCTTACATCAAACTTGACAACATAAAGTTGATGAATACATCTATGCAGTCAGAATCAATGTTTTACGTGGCATGACCGGTGAGAGAAAATAGAAAATTGAGTTCGCAGTTAACCTACAATATGAAAACATTTTCTTAAAATACAAAATATTAAAGACTTTTTTACAATAATGAAATTAACTATTTAAGTTTTTTTAATCTTTAAACAAAACATAAATTTGTTGATGAGAATCAAAATTCTATTTCAAATTTCAAATTTCAAATTCACCTACTAATTTTCTTTTTTTCATCTAACGGTCGGTCAACGTAATCCTAAGAGAGAAGACTCTGCTCATACTCTACCTGGCTGAGGAAGGTTGCATCCCGAAACGGTTCCGTCTAATTTGTGAATGGTTTTGTGTGTTTTTATTTTATTTCATATTGACTTTAAAACTTTTTAATTTATAGAAGACAGTAGTGTCATTGTATTTTCAATATTTCCCTAATGCCTTAAGAATAACATAGAGGAACTGCTTTGCTAATTAATAAATTTATTGTCAAAAAAGCAGTACAAACTGAGTATGACCACGTGGAGGACAATAAACTAATTCACTCTCCGGAAGTAAGCAAGGGACCATCCCATCAATTCCGATCAAGGGTCCTAAGGCAGAGGCGGATTAAAAATTCAGCAAAAGTTCCTAGATAAGATAGAATTGTACTGAGATAAGCAATATTCAGACATCCATGGTGATAAAGGAAGCAAAGGCTCAGACATTGTTGGGAACAAAGGAAGAAGAGTTTTGGTCATGGGATCAGAATAAGAGAGGTAGACGGAGTGAATAACTTCGGCGTGTGCGAAGGTGTGCGGTTCTCTTCAAAGGTGATTTTGAAAGCGCACCGCCTTCATCAGATCCTCCTCCTCCGCCGCCACAGGCGCTGCGATGGAAAGGAAGCCAAGGAAATAGAATCTCTAACAATGTCTCTTTGTGACGGCGACTTTTGGGATGGATACTGAGATACTGCTACGTGAACCGGACGCGGATATCGAAACCTGTGAATCGGGGGTTATCTTCAAAGAAGGTTCAACGTGTTGCTATCCTTCCCTTCCGCTATTCTGTTGAAATCCATGAAGGAGATGCGGAGGACTATGGAGAAGGGACACAGTCCTCTGGCAGGTTGGTTACTTTGTTGATTCCATCTTCGTAAAAGAGTTTATTCGTCAACCCTTCCAAAACATATGAGGTATGCTTTTGAAATGCAAAACACGACAAAAATATTCTTCATAAAATCTATTTACTAATTTTAGTTATGAATAAGAATAAAAATATTTTTATTCATCCATAACTTAACAAATACATAATTTAAAAAAAACAACAACATAAATTCTAGCCGTTTTCTCTACTGTGTAATGGGTAGCACAAGATATTTTATGCTTAATTTACTGGACTTAGATTTACGTTAGTGTTAAAAACTAAGCATTAAATTACATCACTGAATTTTCTAAAAGTAAAATAGAAGGCAAATTCAAAACACTTAGTTAAACTTTCCGTTCGTATCATCGGTATATTTCTGAGAATGTGTTCCCTGGGTAGGGTCATGGAACGCCGCCGAAAGAAAATTCTAGCAAAAACATTTGATTTACTGTTAACGTACTGTTGGTAAATATGTTATTGGAAATACTTACAACGCCCATTAAATGTGAAAAAGACAATTACCCCCTTCACCCTATCCCAGGATTCCCTGTGCCACGTTGTGAAATTTAAAAATTCTCTACAAAATCAGAACATTTCATATAACCTGTTTTACTACTATAATAGGGGAGACTTGTAGAATAGCAGTCGCTGATGGGGGTTCAATCCGAAGTTGATACAAGAGGAATTATTCATGAAAAAACGGAGTCTTCAGCAATGTAGTGTTCCAACTCCCATGTCTTTATTATTTCCCTTCACTAATTTTTTCATTCACTCTTTTGCATTATTTTACCGGTGTAACGTACTTCTAGAAGATAAAGAATCATCTGTGGAACACCGCAACCCTGTTGTCTCCCCACAATCAAAATGTACTAAGTAAAACACAATACTGCAGTAATCACATATGTATTCCTAACTCATTTCGCTGGATCTCCAACACTACTGTAACTGAGTAAACTCAAAACAGAAATCTCTTACATAAACATCTCTCAAAGACATCATCGCATACGGAACGTTTCCTTTATTTAGTCACAATCGCTGGCGTATCACGTGATAATACCGCGACCCCCAAAACCTTCACGCAAGATTACTTCCGAAAAGCTCCTTCTGGGTCACACAGACGCGAGCTCCATAGGAACCAAAGGGGGGAACTATAGTGTCACTGTGAAGGTTCGGGGTGGGCTTAACCGAGCCACTACACATGAACGGTCGCCCAGTTCCTAGCAGAAGGGTATCTTTAACCTACTCAATCCCAGAAGCCGAGGGATGGAAGAAGATCTGGGGAGGAAGTGGAGTGAAAGATAACGCGGAAGAATAAGAACTCAGTTTGGTTACGAGAATAAAAGCAAAGGACTTTCGGTGCAGATGAGATACTGTACGAGGATGGAGCTCTGTGGTTTTAATCTGGTGTTTAGTCGCTACAGAAACCTTTTGATACTTCCTTAGGCAGAAATATTTGGGTGCAGAATGAATCGGAGCAAAAACACGCTTAGGAGGGGTCTGTGAATAGTGTTTGGTTACTGGGGAGAAACGCATCCTCATGAAAAGAGAAATTATCTAGAGAATACTATAAATGTAACGCCTTGTAGATATTTGTACTCGTGCTTAATAAATTAGTTCGGCGGTTGAGCGGTATCAGATGGAAACTGTAGAGTTGGCGCTCTTCAAGAAAATATAATATCCTCTTATTCATTAACAACAAATATATATTTCATTCTTTGTTTTATTGTTAATTTTATTTATATTTCGCGAAATGAATAGGTACAAAATCATTACTACTTTATTGAAAAAAACAACAACAACATATTAGCTGATATCCATCGATAAGTGGAAATAAAACTTTCTTTTTGATTATTGAAAGTGGTTGAAGGAAAATAAGATCAAGACTTTCTTCATTATCTTCATGTTAAATAAATATTCGTGACATCGAGAGATGCAATAAAAAATGTGTAGTAATATAAACAAACCCCCTGAGTTTTCCGAAAACAATTTAGTTTCGAATAAAATTTACGATAATTTCACTACATGTCACAATTTAGAAAGCAAAATGTGATGTAAAAAGAACATTACATTTCTTCTCTAATGTGAGTTAGGAAGTGGTTAATTCATTGCTAGCGAGTGACATGCAGACAATTTATCTCAATTTTTAATAGAAATTACATTGTCTACTGAAAACTCAGTTCAGTAGATTACAGAAGTCAAAGAATATCACATATAGTAGTAAAAAATGTTTTTGAACTTCACAACTCAAAAGACTAAAATTTTCTATACACTATTTCCTGTACATCCTTGATGGAAGGATAGTTCTTGCAAGTGAACGACCAATCGAGCACTGATGTGTCCGGCATCAGCTTCAGCGAGACGTCTCGATTTGGGTTTCCCCGGGGGTCCACCGCCGCCGCCACGTCCTCTGCGTCCGTGTCCAAAGCTTTCCCTTCCCCACATGACGGCCTCGACGAGCCCTCGTCGTCGCCAGCAGCACCGGCAGCGCCATAACGGCGCGTCGCGGCAGCAGCGGCAGCCATCCGCACGCGGCGGTGGTTATCGAAATGTCGGCACTCGCTCCACGCGACATGGCAGCGCTCCAGGGTTCGCTCTGCGGGAAAGAAGATGGGGGAGGAGGAGAATGAAGATGAAGAAGAAGAAGAAATGAAAGATTCAGACAATAAAAGGATCAAACTAGGAGAAATTATGTCAGCATATTACTTAATGTTATATACAACGTACAAGTTTACAGTTCTGTGTTATTAATTACGTATGAATACTGTAGCATATTTTGGAAAGGGAAAGACGTAAGATTCATATAAAAGAGAAAGACATGAGTAATAAACAAAATTTAGTAAAATCAAATGAATATGATACAATGCATTACAAAGTGTACTTAATGCTGAGAATTGAGAAGAAGAAATTAAAATACCATGGAAAGAAAAGTAGGTTATCTGATGTTTTATTAAAATATGTTACAAAAGTTAGTATATATNATATATATATATATATATATATATATATATATATATATATATATATATATATATAGAGAGAGAGAGAGAGAGAGAGAGATAGGATTAGGACACGTCAATATCAAGGTCATTAGAGACCTTTGTGTAGTGTAACACAAAGTGTTATCAAGGAAGTATGAAAAACAACAACTACCTATAAGTATGAGAAATCGTGTATTGAAAGGAGATACGAAGATAGAAAACTATACAATTCAGTTATAATATTGCGTGATCGGAAAAATGTTGTCAGTGAGTTATGCAAAGAAATGAACCTAACAGCAGAAAAATATGAAATTGTTAATACTGGAAATAAAATGGCATTTGTATGTCCTTCTTATATATTATTGTAAAAAACAACGTCAATACACGAGAAAGAGCTAATAACGTTGACAATATCATCAGTAAACTCTTTCCAAGAAACAGAAGATAGCGACGAAGAACAAGAATGGGAACAATTGATATACGATGGCCATGAAAAACATTTACTGGTCAACAATAGAGTGTCAAAAGGAGATAGAGAGGAATAGAATGAAAATGTGGGAATGGGTGAGGGAAACGGAACGAGCCAGAAGAGGAGAGACCACAGAGCGAAAGAACGTGCTAAGCAAGGGACAGAGCCGAAGCGCGCAGCAGGGGGCCCGTGGCGGCGGTGGCGGTCGGGTCGCTTCGATTGCTGGCAAGGCCAAGGATGTGCAAAAAGCCGCAGTCAGAAAAACGGCGCGCTCGGAACGTGCGGAGGCGAAGATATCACTCGCGAATTTTTTAAAGTGGAAATACGAGAATTTTTTTACGATGAAACGGAAATATGAACTCCAGTTTAGATTTATGTATGATGTTTTTCAATATTCTACCCGTCGGGTTTTGTGTAAGTCAGAGTATCGCGTGACATGCTCAAATTTCTCTCTAACTTTAGAGGGTATAAGAAAGTGTACGCAGATTTATGGGAGAACTCTGAAAATGTTTTGATTAATCTTTAACAGTTGAGTATAACTTTCTTTTACAACGATCTCTAGCTGTATTTCAAAACCGAATGAGTGAACATTTAACTTATATCATTTTGCGTATATGAAGTTATAATACATCGAATTTGATTATTAAGTCATGCTTGTATTAAAAAAATTGAGATCAATTATGTGAAGTAATACAATTTAACGTAAAAATATGGTTTTGATAATGATAATTTATTGCCAAAAAGCAATTAATAACACTACGTGGAGGACAATAATCTACTTTAATCTCCGGGAAATATAGCGAGGGGCCATTTAATCAATCCTAATAAATTTTATTCATAATTCCCTGGTTTGTGAGAGACATTAAAAATGAAAACTAACAAATTCAAACAGTGAAAATGCAATAGTTATTTTTTTTAAATGTGACCTAGTCATAATATCAATAGAATTTAGCGAGTGCCAAATTGATATTAGCATCATAGTCGAGGGGCCTACAGTTTAAATGTACTTAAGATTTCAGTTATTCTCAAACACATCTGGGTTCTTAGCTAATATAAAATAACAAATCTATGAAAATTCACGTACAAAAGAAAACTATAATAGTAAAAAAACAGATTGTAGGAATAAAACAAAAGGAAAAACCTTACTAAGGCAATAATTGTTGAGTTTTCAACCATCAAATTTGATTCACAAGAAGCATTATCTCGCTCTCGAAAGAAATTGGACACGATGCAAATAAAAAGCGATTCTTTCTTTCGCATACCCAAATTCTACGCTATGCTTTCTTTCGTATTTTAGAATTTTATTTCTATTTCATATCAGCATGCTCTTAAAAATACTCTCAACGCATTTCAATCTTTTAGTAGAAACTTAGCAGTCACAATTTTATGTAGTAGCATATTTGCATAATTTGATCCGTGCATTGGAGAAATTAGTTGTCTAGTTCACAGTTTACAATTTTCATTCTTCTAGGTTTAAAATTTATAAACCTACTCATTGAGAATCATATAAATTTGAATAGTAGGTATAAAATTTCCATTTTAATTATATCAGTAACATTCAACTGTTACCATATTCGAATATGAGACACAAAAAATTATTTCATTAGTTCATCAGTTGTAGTCAAAGGAAAATGATTTCTGTTTTCTTGACTTTTACTACTTCGAAAAATTTCAACAGTGTTTAATAACTTTAACAACGCAAGCTTTAAACTTGTAACAGTCTTTCGACCGGTTTCGTGGTGACCACTACAGTAATCAGGCTCAGAAGTGACACCTTAATTTTTGGGTTCCTAATTACCGTTACCCTTCCAAATAACGCAACTACCTCAATTGACATCATCTTCTCCCATTAAAATACCGTATTCGTTCTCGAACTGCCTCAAATCTAAACGCATATACAGAGGTGGAGGAAACAAGTAACGTAAACACACACATTTCAAAATAAAATTTTGAAAAATATTTTTGTCGTTACAAAACATATCAAACAATCAGAAATGACTAAGGAAATCATTAATTACAGACCTTCCACTTAAGACTTCCAGATGCACACAGTTGTATTGAAATAGCCAAATTTGAATGATTTATGTTCATAAAAATTAAGAAGAATTACAGAATTCTGCGTTATAATGATCTTAATCGAAAATTGAATCTCTGGACATGTTTCTCAGTCCCTTAATCTTCAGTAATGGACATTGATTTTTACACCAATATAAACTTCATAGAAAATTACCAGCTATTTCTGATCTTGACTGATCAGGAATCAATAAATAATTGCTATTAAGTGTTGGCTCTGCGTTATCAAAACGTTATCAAAATAATTGTCAATAAATTGGTCTAAACGCAAGAATCTCTTTAGACACAATGATCAGCCAGCCGTGAGCAGGAAACCGCAGACAGTGATGATCGAATATGATATATGTATATTAATAACGATCCTTTTGGATGGACCCAAAAGTGTCCGAAACGTCGGCGAGTTTATTAATGATACGAAACTGACCAATACTCAAAAATATTATAATAAAATAATAGTAAAATAGAGTGGACAAGAAATAAATTTTTAAAAATTTTAACTAAGTTTTAATGATAGTGTAGATTTCTTTGTTATGGATATAATTGATTCATTTTAACCATATCGTACACGTAGGGAAAAATTACAGTGGCACAGATGTGAAGATACTAACAGTTCCTGTTACATTTTCATGTTACATTCGGGTCTGTATAATAATAACTCTAGCTTATACGAGAGCGTCCCATTGGCGGTGCGGGCATCACTCGAGAGCCATGTTCCTTCTCCTAACTACCCTCTGTCATAATGGCACCCAACCACTGCCACTCGTAATTGCACCTGGCACAATGGCGTCTTTGGTCGGATGCAGGTCGTTAGTATGTCTGTCCGAGCCACGAACACGCTACCTTATGTACAAAATTTTCCCCTTCCCTCTCTCCGCTGAAGTCTCAACGAGACACAAAGCAGTACAAGTCATCATTGTAGTGGTCCTCGCCGGCGCTGTCACATCTTCCGCGCGTGTTTCGTCATGTTTTATATCATGTACCGAGTGCTAATAATGTGTCTCGTCTAATGGGACTCCTTCAGACTTGTATATCTCTTGATCCTCTTCTGTCCTTAGTTGACTACAATTGTCGTGGAAAAGCGTCACGACGAGTGCTCCCGCGCTATGAGCGGGCAAGTAAGGAACTACACGTTATTCGTTAGATGGATATGTACAATAATCGAAACATAAATTTGCTCATTGAAAAAGTACATCCACTGTTTCGTTAAACATAAAACGTAATCTCATGAGTTGATGCTCTAATATATTTCTAGAGCTTATTTTCTTATTGCAGATAAAATCTTTGGAAGCGTACTTCTAAGAAAATATTGAGATCTAATTTAATCTTCCCTATTATTTATCAATGAGAACAATTTATTTTAGAAGTGGTAATATTTACACTACAATACTGATATTTATACCTCAATTGATATTATTAATATTGTCAGCGTCAAGAAGAGATCAAATTTTATGTACAATATCAGAATGAGTTTTGTTCGGATGGTAATGGATATAAGATGACAAAACGCATGTTTTAGTAATTGGATGATTCTCTTTTTTATCCGATATGACGTTAGCGTAGATTCCATTCAACCCAGCCCATGTTTGAACATTTTGCAGGGGTTATCTTTTACGTGAAACATTTGCCGTTAATCTGCATAGAATTGCATACACATTGAGTACAACCAACATTTTAACTCACAAAAAAGTTCAAAATGAGCACATACCTCTTAACCGACCTCGGATTAACCGGCCTATTCATGTAGGAGCCCCGGGTTCGATTACCGACTCGTCACCATTTTCATCTGAATGAAAATGGTTATCACATATATTCTCCACGTGTAGATACTCAGAAGAAATATGAATGCAAGTTGTTGAATACTTCTGGAAAACTACATTCTACTCACGTTCACCCAAATTTCTTACTGTTAAAGTATCATCTTCGGTGAAATGCATTAGTTTATGTCAATTATGTAAGAATTAAGAGAGATTCACTTTTAACGGAGGAATGGTGTTTTTTTAACCAAACACGTGATAGGTTTTTGTACCAATATGTTGATGAAAATAAGTGAGATGGAGTTTCTAAATTAACATAATAAATTGGGACCGTTTCATATGTATATTGTATTCTTCTAGGCAACTGAAAATGACCTCCAGATAAACCGGTTTATGTTTTTTAGAATTACCTCACTATCGAAAATCTTTGCTTCATTACTCTACGAAATATTCGTGTCACTTATGAATACATTGTCTTTCTTCATATCACTTGACATATTCCTAACATTATCTCAGAAGAAAAAAAATACCTTGAAAGTTTTTGTCATGACGTTAAAAATATGAACTGAAGCAAAAAGAGTCACGGGTTCACCTTCAGATACTGAATAGAACGTTGGTAGGTTGTTGGTTGCGAAGCTACGCTAAAAAAAAGGAGAGCAAAAAAGGAAGAAAACACGAGAGCAAAACGTATTAGAACAGAAGATATGAACTGTTTTAACGGTGGGAAATGAAAGTAGAAGAGAATGATGAAGAACCGAAACCGAACTTCACGAGTGTACACAGTGGGATGGAGGAGAATCTGAAGAGAAGGTAAGAAGGAAAAGAGCAGAAGTGAGAGAGAACTATCTATCGACCACTCACTCCAATTCCCGCGAGTGTCCATCGTCGTGGCGAAGCCATTACTTTAAAACATTTGAGCATCGGATGGGAGGATGGGTCGTTTGAAGAGCGCTCGAGCGCAGTTCTGGTTGTCATCTACTTGGCCATCTTCCTGTTCGAGTTGTGGAGAACGCGGCATATTGAAGTGAACTGTCGCCAACCACGCAAGTAGAGAAACTTACGAATCTGAAATAATTCTTGATTTTAATACGACACAATATTTCTTTTACGTGTTTTTGGCATTGGAATGAGATTCACGTTTCACATGTGAAGTAAATTATTTAAGTTCTTGATTTTCGGCTCAACGATTTATCAAAAAAATATGAAGAAATGTTAATTTACACTTCTCCCATAGATTTGTATAAAGTAAAGATTATCTCGATTTTTAAACAGTTATGGAATTATTTCATTAAAGTTTTATACCATATGAAAAAAAAGAAACAATGGGATATTAATTTTGCATAACTTGTTTAATAACTTTTTATCTTCGTCATTGAACAACTTCGAGAAAACAAGTTGTACAAAGTATTTTAAATGTTTATCTCACTTTATAGCTCACAATGAAATAAGTGTAGCATTAACATATCTTTACATCTCCAGCAAGGAAAATATTATACAAACCTTTGAACCTGAGAACACATTTTTTTGCATCGTCGTGACTATAAAAGTCCCAGAGCACACCAGTCGCCTTTGGTTTCTATCCCAAGAGGCTGTGAACGAGCACGAAGGAGGAGGTTAGAGAAGAAGATAAAGTAAGGGATAGAAATCTCCAAGTCACACAGAGACATTGTAAATGATAAAAACAAAATTGTATGCGATCCAAGCTGAAGATTGTACGGTGTTTCCATGGAAAGGAAAATGACCTATTAAACATGAACATTTAAACAGGAAGTGAAGAAACACACTAAATGCATGTAAGTGCTAGGAGTTGAAGTTTTATTGATTTATTACATGTCATCATTTAAATCTTTTAGGTGGATCCGTTGATTTTCTTTTAAATAACCCCAAAATTTTTTTAAAAAGTACGAAAAACTGATAACATGAATCTAATACCTGTGTTACGTGAAATGTTCCTATGTTTGGTCTAATACCAGTAAACATCGCGAATACATGAAGTACTATAAATGAGAATAAAAAAGGTATTATGAAATTGAATATCTTCAAATCCGCGGTTAAAAACTACCTCCTGCACCAGTTNTCTTGTACTTTATCACGCCATTGCTGTAGTACTTTTTAAATAACTTATAACAATTTCAAAAACTATTATCTTGCATGATTGTGTTGCTTCTTATGATTCATATTAATTTAGTTTCAAGTGTACTCAATTGGCACGGTTGTGTACATTAATTCTGTAGCTCCATCCTGGCCCGGGTTTTGCTCCGGTTTTCCGTCGGGTAGAGGCGTAATTTATTTGTTTCTTAAATAGGTTCCCTGGGCTTTCTCTGGGGGCGTGTTTATTGTTACAATAAATCGTGAATTTGGTGTTACTTCAATTCTTATTATTTTTAAACATTATACTCAGAATAATCTATAGTTTGATAATAATTCGTACATGNTACGCCTCTAGGTTCCCTGGGCTTTCTCTGGCGCGTGTTTATTGTTACAATAAATCGTGAATTTAGTGTTACTTCAATTCTTATTATTTTTAAACATTATACTCAGAATAATCTATAGTTTGATAATAATTCGTGCATGTAAAATATTTTTTTTGTGTTAAATTACAAACATATTGATATTCTATTAGTATTATAACTCGCAGCTTACTTTTATCTTATCTAGGAACTTTTGCTTAAATTTTTGAATCCGCCTGTGTCTTAAGACGCTTGATCGGAATTGATGGGATGGTCCCTTGCTTGCTTCCGGAGAGTAAATTAGTTTATTGTCCTCCACGTGGTCATACGCAATTTGTACTTCTTTTTTGAGAATAAATATATTTATTTATTTACTAAAATGATTGCATGGGGCTGTTTTTATTTTTTGAACTGTTTCTTTATTTTTCATTTTCAATTTTCATGTGTACGTTTACCAACAAATATAATTATGGATGAATTTAATAGCGTTGTGGTTTCATTCTAACTGTGTAGTGTAGTAATTTCAGAGAGAAGTTATGAAAGATCCTTTCTCTTTGATGTTATGCTTTATCATGATTCTCTTACAACCAAGTAAGAAATTTTTCCAAGTATTTATTTCAGTCCTTCATTCACTTCCTACATTCAGTTCATCATGATATATTCATCGAAACATAGTATATGGAAGATTAATTATGATTCCGAACAGACTGCTCTAATTTTGAGTTCTTGATAAACAAATAAAATTCTTCTTAAATTGAAACCTATTACTGTTATCGTAATTTATTTGTTTCTGATACAACCACCATTCATATGCATCTACCCTAAATGAACTCTGATTAATGTATGGTCTTTTGCTTGTGACTGCAGGCATTTCAATGGCTTCACAATGTATTTGCAATATAAATAATTATTCAAAACTCCAAATAACCTTCCATATATTATCAATAATTTCACAATAAAATTGCATTGAATTCCCTTATAGAATTCCAGTAGCAATATTTTTTCCCATTGGCGTGAGAAAACACGAACGAATATTTGCATATTCACGAAAGTACGTTATTCATACGCATCCGATAAAATATACTGCTGATACATCACACCACAGAAAAATATGTATGTGTACCTCACAAAAGCTCATTTTACTTTCATTGTTTTCGAGCATACTATCTAAAAATGAACTCGAACATCCAGTCCAACAAGCATTTTGTACTGAACTGTTTTGACATTTCAAAAATATTCGTTAATAACAATTCCTGTCACACTATAAATCATATCTCATTTTCCATTCAATAAATATTTTTTTTTTAAAGTAATCATTTCTGTGGTATCTCCACTGTTTGCGCTCTTCGTTTCAGACACATCAAAATAGGAGTCCTGGAACCGGTTGACGTAATATAGAAAGCAAGATGGTGGAATCAGCGTAAAATGAATTGTGATTTGTGCTCGCAGATAGCCACGTGCGACTCGCTGATATATTTGCGCGCCACCACTTCGGCGTCACAAGCAACAGTTTCAGCGCGATATCAAAGCTCAGCGGGATACAACTGATACCACCCCGCCAAACATATAGACAGCTGGAATGGTACTATATCATTATCGTCTGCGTCCGTTCAGAATCGTATTCGTCGTTGAAATTGTCCCTCGCTAATAGATAACCGTTTCCTCAATGGATTCTGGCATTATGCGACGTACAAAGGATTAGGTATAAAATATACTAAAGCGACACATCAAACTCTCGATAATGAAAATGAAAGCTGGTGTTCGGAATCGATTGTAGTAGCTGACTTATGGATCCACACAGGAGTATGAAATAAAAAAGGGTAGATATCTCCGGTGGACTTTCTTGTATACTGAGACAATATATTCCGTATGCAATGGCGATAACAATGAAAGTTTTCCAGTTTTAATGACAACTTTATTCAACTATTGAGATGAAAATGTGGAGCTACAAATAAAGACGTAAATAATATGAAATACATCATGTTTACATTATCTAAAAACTATTATCGACTGTCGACACAAACCTATAATTTGAGACATATTGAACATTTCATTAACTTTTGAATTAGAAATATAAAAATATTAACTTCAATTCTTCAACTTATGTTTACATAAGTTGAAGTAGTAACTATAGATTCTCTACAGCTTCAGAGTCAAAACATTAAGATAGTATTATTGCTTGATTACAATATATTTTTAATTAAAGTAAAATGACAAAGTTTGTAAGAAAATATCATTAACAAGGAGGTAAAGAAATGTTCATGACTGAAAAGTAGGATTATTGACAGGTGAACAGGCAGTCAAGTGTTCATGTTGAGGAATACGTAACAGAGTTGTAACTAACATTAGAGATTGAGGAATGAGATTTTTCATCCTATCACATCCCCAGAACGCAAGGAGTAACAATATAGCTGCAATTTCAGTGATTTATCCAGTAAATTATTCACGAAATTACATTTCTCTATGACAGATCAATATTCCAAGCATGATTTCTAAATTTAGTTCCATTGCCTGGAAGTATGCGTTTCATTACATCAGCCATTAACGTATTTTTGTTTTGTTTCACGCAATATGATTCAAAAATGGTGCTTGAATCTTACTATTGTTTGTTGTTGTTGTTGTTGTTGTTGTTGAAAATCAGCTTTGAGAGCTTAACGAGTGCTTTATTTCACGTTGAGGAGCTACGAGCTTAACGAGTGCTTTATTTCACGTTGAGTTGTATATTTGGATTCATATCCAGCCACAACGCGAGAAGTGCAACATTTTGTCCACAGAAGAGGGTCACAAATCTGCCAGATGTTTCGAGGGTGGTCCACTCATGAGAACAAGTCAATGTCCACGTGAACCAAGATTGGCTAGATTTTTTTAGGGTGGTTTCTTTCACAATAGAGGATTCATATGAATAGGGGAACCGTCCCTTCTGCAATACTGGAACATGTTGCAAATTTGTGCTTGGTTGTGCGGGATAATAGAATATATTGTGGTAGGGTGGGGGGGGGGAGCACCTAATGCTCACATGGGTAGAAATTTCATGTTCATGACTGACAGCGCCTGATGTCAAGGGAAAACTCATCGTCAGAAGCAAACGTTATGCATCTTAATAGTAATTTATATGAGATGCATATTGCGTCAATAGGAAAACTATGAGGTAAATATCACATGAGGAAAATATACTGTACAATAACTGATGGTACCACGCGTTCGGAAAGAATGACAAAAAATGTTATTGTTGTTTGGTTTAAAAATGTTAATATGAGTAAATATAAATGGGTTTTTAACTTTGCAATTTTCGCACTATTACTCGTAATACAAAAGCTTATCAACAAACTTTATTACATTTTTTATTCAATAACAACTCAATTATTGAGTACATACGGGATGATATTTTTTTCATGTTTCATCTTCGAAATTGACTTATCGGAACCGTAGGACAGGTTTCGAACTTCGTATTTTATTTTCAGAGTCGTTCTCAAACGTACGAGTGTCAATCATTGTCATTTCCGTTCCGTCACTCCAGACCTTTTTGTTCCATTTTGAATTTAGTTCCCATATTTCACAATCAATTCGATTTCGACCCTCAAAAACATTTTGCATATACGCAGTGAAATTCTCTGGAGGTTGAGCAAATACCGTCAAACACGATAGATTGCGGTTATTCATACGTCGGATACGAGAATCAATTAGCATTGATAAGCTCTCCACTCTCCTCCTTAAATCCAACCTCGGACATGCAATGGTTGTTTAACTAAAGACCAAATAAGATGTAAACGACTTACAAGAGGATTTTACATAGATTTTTGAATTTGATAGCAATCAAATCTTTAAAAATATACAGCGTAAATGAGTTTTATTTCGTCAATATATTTTGTTCCTATGGACGCGATAATTCATAAAAATGTATTTGTTATGTGTATTCCTAGTACACCATAATATTTTTCTTTATAATAAATACACTCAAAGTCATGAATATTCTACTGCATTTGATGCGAACATTATGAGATGACTAGTTGTTTCCGCCTTTTCTTTGGTCCGTTTTCCTAAGTACCAAATCTCCTTCAAGTACCACTTTTTTGTCTGATTCTTCTTCAATCTCAATGTACCAATTTTCAGAACCTAAGTTTTTTAACCCCCTCTATTTCATGATATTCTTTTCTTATCCTGTAAGTAGTGTTACTACATATCTGATCCTACTAACAATAGCCCTACCACTCACCTCCTACCTCCTATAAGCTCATGTAGATAAGCTTCAATAGCACGCTACATTTCCCATTTACAAATACTACAATAATAAAAAATAATAAACTATCTGATGTGTACACGTTATGACCATAAACATGTCTAATCAGTTCATGTGTTTGAAATTCCTATGTTGTTCGAGTTTTTCGTGGAGAATCGAGAAATGTTTTATTGATGAGTTCTTCTCAATATTTTTTTTTGTATATAAAATACTACTTCGATGGTTGTATGTTAACTTTTCCGAAAATTAAGGCGGCCTCTCCTCTGATAAGTATAAAGCACTTCCGTGATTGTATTATGCTACGATTGTCGCATCATATTGTTGGCTTCTTAAAAAGCTTCTTTTATTTTCTGATTGGTTAACCCAGTTCCACAATGACAACTATTTCATATATATATATATANTATATATATATATATATATATATATATATATATAAATCCATCCACATTGGGAAGTTTTTCTCCTACACACTTGTCTTGCGTATCATAATCATCTTCACCCTAACCTCCTTTTTCCTAATTTTCACTCCGTGACCCTCCATGTCCTCTACCTCCACCCTAAACGTTTCCCCACAGAGTCACTTTTACAAATAACATGAAAACAACATTATCCTGGGGAAGTTTACGTTGACTCATTCTAAATTACACGAAAATTCTCTTTAATTTGTCTGACGAAATTTTCCCCAAAGACGGAAGTCATTAAGAAGTAGTACTGTTATTCATAAATGAGGCAAGTAGTTATAGAAAAAAAATTGTTAATTCTCATGAGCGTTACAACTTGAATGTTTACGATCTGTCAATAAATACAGTAAAGAAGGATGAAGATTTGCTACAGAAAAATCTATCGTAACAGTGTGCGTACTGTACCTGAGAGTAGAAACTTACTGAAATGGCGAGAGATAGGGGAGACGAAGTAAAAACTGTACACCAAATATTTTTGTATCAGCACACAAGAGCGCAATATAGTCAATGACACGGTGAAGATGATATTGTGCTGAGACACCTTGCTGGAAAATAAGTTCAGACGAAGAAACGGTGTGAATAATCATGATGGATGGCCACGAAAACAACCATGAAATGGTTGTCAGAGAACAATAAGATCTATTGTAAGCCATTGTCTCGGTGTTTGCACAAGAAATATCGAAATATTTCGAAGAAGATGCAGCAAAAAAAAACCCGGATAGGATGCCTTCAGACGCTGTGGAATTTGTTAGAATTTTATTCATTAAATTACGGCTCCGTCAACGTGCGAGTGTAATTTGATAATAGCTTTATTTTGATCCCTCGAACACTCTCCCTCAAAACACGGTCTTTCTCTTCCGTTCTCCCCTTTCCTCCACCCCTTTCCACCCTTCCTCTACTCTCTGTGCTTACCTTCATCCCCATCGGCAAGGGAAAACAGGGAAACACGACGAGCAAAAATCGTCTTGTGTGTTCTGACGCCCGGGGTGAGGGCAACGTTGAACGCTGTGATCTGCGAAATGAATGCAAACTCGCGTAGTATTGTCTTTCATTACAAATGCCTCGTCGGAGATTGTGGCAAGGCGTGGGGTTCTAAAGAAATTTTGGGAAATGGGGAGGGTGTGAAGAAGTAAGGGTGATGAAATGAGGAGGGGGAGGATGAGAATAGGGACGACTATAAATTACGTAAAGCAAAATTTTACGTTTCTCAACCCCTCCTCTGCGCTCTGTAACGGTAAGACAATACTACTGTACAAATTACGTAATTCAGAAGAATCTTAGAATTCACAGAATAAATTTTATTTATATGATAAAATATTAACTGCGACGTCATAACATGGCACATCTCTCTTAATAATTTAAACTAATTTTTTAAGAAATCATGCATCTCCATATACATTAATACTCAAATGTCCAGGAAGTTTTAGTCCCTTTTTTTGCGTAACCACACAAATGGTGTACCGTACTTCAGAGTACGAGGGCAACGTTCACAGTTACTGCTATTCAGATTATTTGGCTTATCGAAACATTTCCGACTCCGTAAAGACTACATCCCCACGTATCTGAAATATTCTAGAGCATTGGATACTCGATTCTCACGCGGTCTTTAGGCTTTTCCCTCATTACTATTCTTTCGTCGTGAGTACTGTAGGAAGTATATTTTCCCTCGCCAATGCCTGTCTATATCCCCAATGTGTTCTGACTAGTGAGAGCGGTAACACCTGTATCTCATCGGGCAGAATTGAAAGCGAGTGTCATGGTTTGTAGATGGAAAGGGTGTTGAGTGGGAGAGAGAGTACAGGAAATGAGTGCTCGTCAGCTGTGAGCAGCCCTGTGTCCGGCAATCACCATTCACATAAGTCGACCCTGTGAAACCACACGTGGCTTTGCGACTGACCGCCTGTGACTCCACGCTCATGATTCTGCAGCACGTCCGCGCTACTGAGAAGATCTGAAAGGGATGAGCAATGTCATTTTTTAACTATTTAAATTTTAGTGTTTTGATTTCATATACTTTAATTAAATTAGTTTTCTCGATTACCTTTTATGTAAAAAAAATTCTTGTTTTTCATATATTTGATTGTCATCTTAGAATCTTCGGACATTCTAACATTTAATCCAAAAAGTATTCTTATACCTCATGGGTGCATTTTCAACCAATATTTCGGAATCACCATTAACTTATTATAATCCATACGCCGTAGTGGTAGAACTTGACGTAGCGTATGTTCTTTCTTATCTCTAGAAAAGTTAGTCGTCGTTACTGACCCAAGCAAAAAAAATCAGTTACAAAGTAAGACAAAATAATTTTAGCTGCGGCATCGAGTTAATAAGATCGTACGCGTATTCGTAAAACCCAAAGACAAACAATTCTCCTCTACGTCGCAATTCTTGTGTGTGTGTGTGTTTGGTTATTCCATTGGAGTTATACGATACAACTGACGCGATGACTAGTACTATAGTTTTAACGGATTCTCATTATTTGTAATCTCATCACAATAAAGAATACTTGTTAAGACATCCTCAGAACGAAAAATTTCCTTCATATAATTAATGAATTTGAATCAGATGTGAAGAATTGTGACGGCACAGTCTTTAAAAAAATCCCTTGAAGATGAAGTTACTAGAGCAACCGACTCTTGGCTATGTCTAGTAAAACTTTTGGAGTACGTTTTATTTTATTTTTGTTAGGGGAAACTAAACTTTTTCCAAAAATGTATTGATGTTTACTTGAAAGTTGTTTGTGCGTTAAATGTATTTAATTTTTGTTGTTGTTTTTTGTCTCGTTAATCAGCTAAGTTAGTAATATTTTTTAAGAAACTTACTTTCATCGCAACAACTTACAATAAATTTCCTGGTTGGGGCCGGACTCCCCAAATTCCCTCCCCCATCCCAAGGCTTTGTGCTTGTCTGGACTCCATATTGAAATCTTTTAATTAGACATTGTCTCAGTGAAGCTAAAATCACATCGCATTTTTTGTATTACCATTAAATTTTTATCGAATCGTCTTTAATAAAACAATATCACTTTCAGTTAATAATAAACATGATAATAAGTATACTTGAAAAAAGTTGATCTGTCGTTAGCACTTTGTTCTCAATGAGCGAGATCCGAAGTAGAATCCTAGCGTACCTTTGGAATATGAATAAACTCCATTCAGCAGCATCTCGTCTTAAGGTGTGAAGCCCCATCAACTGAACCGCAGCATTGGTGGTGGTTTCAGCGAAATTCACTCTGCTCGATGCGTCCTCCATCTTGGCTCTTTGCAATTTCCCTGAAAGGTCGCGTTTCACGCAAAGATAAAAATGAGGATGGAGCAGAATTAAATACTTATTCCCGAAAATTTCCGAAAGAAACGCCCTAAATGCTCCACTAAATTGCTTACGTCACAAATTTATATCGTTTAGTCCACCTCTAATTTAATCAAAATACTCAGAAACAGAAACATTAATTAAATGGGATATCTTAATTCTGAGAATACTCACATCGTAGCTCATTCGGTAGCTGACAGTGAGAGGCATGTAGCAACAAAAACTGTCAAAAAAAAAAAAAGGTTACGAACAAAGAATGACCTCGTGGAGGACAATAAACTAATTTACCCTCCAATGGTAAGCAAGGAAGCATCGCGTCTATTACGATTAAGAGATCTAGAGCGGTGGCGAATAAATAGCCAAAATCATAATATAAGATATAATGTACTTTTATAATAAGAGTCCCCTATGTAATAAGAATAAAAGTAGTTAGCTATTTGTTATAATATATACAAGATATCAACAAATGGATATTTAATGGTAGAAAATAATATTCAACATCTCATACTATCTTCAAATCTATAAATAATTCAAAAAATATTGCTAAAATTCCGAAGAATTATAAATAAAAAATAATGAAAATTTTCGAAAGAAACGCTCTATTTGCTACGCTAAATTGCTTACGTCACAAATTTATATCGTTTAGTCCACTTCTAATTTAATCAAATGTATTATTTCGAAAATCGCATTCAAAAATACTCTTTCTTCTTTTATACAGCAGAATTAAAAGTAACTTTCAACATTAAATAGCAAGAACAGTCATATTTATTGGACGTACATTTTCCTTCGTATAGGCGTAATTTCATTGGAAGCATTTTTTTACGCTTAATTAACGGCACATTGGTCGAAACAAGAATTTATTCTTCAGTGTATTATTTTGCATTGCCGTTCCGAGTACTTTTTCATCTCGAATTCCCATTCTATTTTCTACGTTTTCAAGGGCGTGAACGAGTAAATTGTGATATTCAGCAAACGCATTCCAATTTGCAGCCATGATTCGCGGCATTAAATAAATACGCGATGTGTGAATGTTTTCATTTTTCGTATTCGATTCTGGTATTTGGGCGCAAGGAAAAGCATATTTAATAGCTGGAGATGCACTACATTTAAGTGAAACATTCTGGTTTTCGAAGCACTGATTACTAAAATCCGATCAATAATCGATACTCGAAATGTTTCTCTGTTAAAAAACTTATTGAGTTAGAAAACAATGGAAGAGTTGACTACCAAAAATCGAGCAGTATTGTAGTGATTTGAAAAAGAAAAAAAAATAATGGTATTGTTGTACGAGTATTCCCATGGCTTGAGTGAATTCTGAGACTCTTCTCAAATTCATTAATATTGGTTCTATTGAACTGTTCATTGTGTTAACGTTCAAACTAAAAGAAAAGGAAAATTATTTCTTTAGTTGCTTTACAAATTTAATCACCACTAAAAAGAATCAACATTACTGAGAAAAAATTTGAGAGAGAAAATACAACCAACAATTGAACCAACAATCACCTTTGACAATTTTCAATATTAAATTCATGTGTTTAAACTGTGTTGAAATGTTTATGTGTTTAAATGTTTATTGTAATAATAAATCGTGAATTTAGTGATTTTTAAACACTATACTCAGAATAATCTATAGTTCGATAATAATTTGTGCATGTAATTTTTTGCGTTAAATTACAAACATATTGACATTCTATTAGTATTATAACTCGTCGCTAACTTTTTATCATTATCTAGGAATTTTTGCTGAAATTTTTGAATCCGCCTCTGCCTTAGGGCCCTTGATCGGAATTGATGGGATGGTCCCTTGCTTGCTTCCGGAGAGTAAATTAGTTTATTGTCCTCCACCGTGGTCATAAGCAGTTTGTACTGTTTTTTGACAATAAATTTACTTATTTATTAAACTTTCTCTGTGTTACAAATGCCCCTTAGCGAAACGTTAAGATTTGTCGAGTAGTTTACACGATACATTAGAACAAACGAAAAAATGCGCTTTTTCCTTTATAATGCAGGAATGGATTTATTTTCCTTACATGTATATGATTATATCATTTATAAATGTATTTACAAAAGGGTTTCTTTCTCTTGTATTGTTGAATCTAATCGAATTACTCCAGAAAAGTTAATCGCGTCGTGTTACAGGTACTCGCGCATTTTATGCAAATTTGGTTTCTCTTGTCATATGCAGAGTAGGGAAGCAGTGGTCAGCACTAGAGTAATTCAGTTTCCAACGTCATAAAGATACGTATCATTATTCAAGTAAACATGGAAACGGACGAAAGCGAAGGAGTAATAAAATAATTTCGCTCGGGTTTGGCATACATAATGTGATTAAATACGAGGGATTTTATCTACAAACACTTTTATTGTATTTTCTCTTTATGCTGATCTTTTTATGTGAGTGTATTTTCAGTGAGGAAAATTGATGAATGATGTTTCCTATATTGAATTATTTTTCTCAGAATTGCAGCTCTTATTTCTGATCGGATATTTTATGAAAAAGAAAGTCACATAATTATAATTTACCTGAAACTAACAAAAGTGGGGGTAAACAACAAGATAATTAATCTGTTACCTGGCGGTGAGGTTCACCGAAATTTAAGAGATTCCTATGTAAAAGTGGGGGTGCTCGCGAAGCATTTATATTTTATCCTAGGCGATTATATTATGATAGACTAATTTTATTACACTTTTCTCATTAATTTTTGTGCTTTCCGAACGCGCACAGAATTATTATTTTGCGCACACAATGAGCTCATAATTATCATAAAATGATAGTATAGAAGTTATTGTCCAAATTCTGGTTTTATTATAGGTGAGGGTGCTGGATGAACGTTCCGCTGGCATCACCCACTTTTGTCTTTTTTTTTCTGGTTGCCGAATGAGAACAAAATTATTCAATAGCGGACGAAATAAGCATATAATTAGCACAAGATTATAGAACAATTTATTTCATTTTGTAACGAAGTGGGAGTGCCTACTTTACAGACATGGTCTATAACCAACAATATCAGGGATACAATTGTACATGGTACTCTAATATATTTTTATCAAAGTCAATGTGTGAGTATAATTATACAACTATTTGATTATACTTATTTATTCCCTTTCATACTAATTTTGGTATGAGAGTTGAAATAAATTAGCATGTTTATATATTTGAGATATAAATTAGAAATGTATATATATTTGAGAAAAATCGTGTTCATGGGATATTTAAGGTGGTGATTCATGGGCCATCAATTAAGGTGCTCAATTATTAAATATTGAAATTACGAAATTTCATTACGTTTACTCCATTTCACACTTAAACACCTGATTAACAAAGATAATGATCTTGGAGAAGTTCATTATCAGGAAGTATTAGAGTATTTCGTATGAGAAATTGTGGCATCTATTTCATAACTAACGTAAAAACAAAATGTCAAAGAACATAAACAGTTCAGGAAATATTAGCACCGAGATTTCAATATATTTATATAACCCAAATTAAAACATTTTTATTTATTTTATTTTCATGTAATATGAAACAAAATTCAATAAGTGAAATAAACAAGTAAATGGCCACATACGCGCCATGATTGAGGTGAAAACTAAGGCAGAATAAACACGCAACATTAGCAATCCACGCTCTACAGTGCAACGATCCACACACACTCGAGAGTACACAATGCCCAATGGAACACAATGCGCCCACATGCTTTGGAGCGCGAACTATCGTGACCCAAATCCACGCGTGCCATTTGCTGTGCTTTACGTCAGGAACGCACGACCGGCAACCACTTCAGAAGGGAGATCGCTGCCATCATTGGCTATTACACGCGCTGAACAGTTCAGAGACAGACACATTAATTAAATGGGATATCTTAATTCTGAGAATACTCACATCATAGTTCATTCGGTAGCTGACAGTGAGAGACACGTAGCAACAAAAACCGTCAAAAAAAGGGTTACGAACAAAGAATGACCTCGTGGAGGACAATAAACAAATTTACCCTCCAATGGTAAGCAAGGAAGCATCGCGTCTATTACGATTAAGGGATCTAGAGCGGTGGCAAATAAATAGCCAAAATCATAATATAAGATATAATGTATTTTTATAATAAGAGTCCCCTCTGTCATAAGAATAAAAGTAGTTAGCTATTTGTTATAATATCCACAAGATATCAACAAATGGATATTTAATAGCAGAAAATAATATTCAACATCTCATACTATCTTCAAATCTATAAATAATTCCAAAAATATTGCTAAAATTCCGAAAAATTATAAATAAAAAATAATGAAAATTTAGATTCTAAAAGTGTTAATGAGACTTCAACCCCTAGGCCAGATCTTAGAGAGCTGACATGAAATTCGCCTCATTTACTCGTAGTCGAGAAAAGCCTATGTCTGAACGGTATACTTTTAAATAACTTTTAAACAAAATTTTTAAATAAACCCAAATCTTTTAAATAAAATTTGTTTGTTTGTTTGCTTTTAAAGTAGCATTGACTCAAACTATTTAATTCATTAACTCGTCTATTTAGTTATTTTTTGTATTTAAATAAAGAGTGCGACCTATATTTTTGTTACAAATGATGTAAATTTCTTTAATTTAAAGTTTTGCTTCGAATTATTCGTATTTGACTGGGTGGTTTCAATATAGCTACTACCTCTCACAATCCAATATTTCCATTCACGAAGAATGAAAATTTTAAATATTCCTTTAAAATGTTTCATAAACAGAGAAATTACTGTATTGAAGAAATGAACCGATTTTCCAGTAAATAAGATTAATTTCTTTTTTAATATTACGAAAAATTTGACTGTACATTTGATGTTCAAGAATAGTTAGTGGTAATATTTTTTTAAAACGTGGAATAATTTTTGTGCTTTTAATACACGAGAATATACGTTTTTATAACAAAAAAAATTCTGCACTGTGGATAGCAAATGTTCCTTTGCAAATTTATCAAGTTCTTGAACTACACAAAATTCTTGTCTCGTACAAAATACAGAACAATATTAATACAGTTGTGTCTCATCATCAACAATTCATTAGCGATCAAGAATCTACTTAAAGAAAATTTTAAGAAAGAAATTCATGTTCAAAATTATAGCCTTGCGGCGCATTAATTTACTTCCGTGGTTACATTTCTCGAACGTTAACTTTTTTAGTAAGATTATTTTGTCTTTGATCAACTTCTACCGGAGTTTATACAAGTACTCAGTTTCTCCATTCATACTTTTCTGTTTACATCCAATTGTATTCTTGCACAAAACTTGCTCTTCCCAGCAAATTTATCTTTTTCTAACTTTTGAAATTCTTCTTTAAACCTCCATTTTCTCCTCGTCAAATATTGCTCTCAGGTGCAGTGAGTACCAGAAGAACGTTTTAGAGCTGCGTAATATTAGAGTTCACTTAAAATTACGATGGTTTCATAACATTGAAACTGAAATTATGGAACGTTAAAATTCTTTGCTTACTGTATCATTATATACCAATACCTGTAAGTGGAAGAAAAAAAACTAATATTTTAATAGTCATTGTTTAAAATTTCTCTTGTTACCTGTATACAGATGTCGTGTAGAACAAAGTAACGAGCATTTTTTATTGTACATAATGAATGACTTAAAATGGGTAAAACAAATGATACAAAAATTAGAATACTGTTATTATATTTTGAATTTTTATAACTGAATAATTAATTTTACCATAATATTTTACAATTTTCAAACTATTCCTCTTCCCCAAAAAATCCTAAATCAAGAAAAATTAGTTTTATAGTCGAGAAAAATTAGTTGCGAGAGAACTAAAGTAAATAAATGAATATGCTATCAGGGTTTTGTGTATAATACAATTATCAGAATAAAACTGATACAAAACGAATCAAAATATTTAGAAATCTGTGAAATTACATTTAACCACATCGCGATTAATGAAATAAATGAGAATGAATTGGAAGGTTCAATTCTGAATAATATGACATGTACATATGTGGTCCTAAACGTATGTCCGTGTTTTTCGCGAGTCAGGAGTATGCTAGCATACGATCACATTGAAACTCAGTCTGCATGACGGGACGAGCCGTGCTAGTACGCCGCCGCACCCGCCTGCCTCCGCTACAGAACCAGAACCGCAAGAAGAGAACGTGGCGACAGGAAGCGTGCGCATTGCGTGCCGCAATTGCCGAGAGCAAAAGGCGCGGTCAACACAGCAGCGCAGCGGCTAGCCGTCACGCGTCGCTGCACACGACTGCTGTCGCAAACGCTTCCAGACCACAACGCAGGCAGCAGCACTTGCGCGCACTTGCCTCTACCTTCACTATGAAAATGGAATCAACTTACTTGACAATATATAGTGCCTCTTCCTCAATAAATGAATTAATTATAACTTTCGACCTTCCTTTGGACGATCACTTACACGTGGATGAGGAACAATTGAACATGAAATGAAACGTGAATATTAGCCCAAAGTATATTTTAAAAAACCCTAAGAAAAGAACGATATAAAATAGAATTTTAAATACTCGATGGTTTTTCTGTGTATCAATGAGACTCATCGTAATTAAAAACAATGAAGCCTCGTAATTTGAAACTCAAAGGGGCAATCAAAAGTTTCGTACTAACGAAATTTAGAAGTATTCAATTTCAGAAGTTATTTACCTCAGTTTCAACCCATGCAGGTATTATGTGGAAAGTAAAGTAATATCGCTTCTTTTTGTTTTATATACTGTGATGCGTGATTTTAGAGCATATTTAGATAATGCTATTAGCATAATATTAAAATTGCGATTTTATTACAATATATAAGCTATTCTCTTCGCTCACGTAGTTAGTAAAAGAATGCGATTTTGGATTGCTTTTCACGTCTTTGTTTCTTTTTCACCGTTTTTTCCAATTCTTTTGTCAACAATCTGATAAGATCAAATATGCAAATTGGAGTGTCTCTATAACGAAACAAATTCTGATTTTTATCCCTCAAACTTCATCATTTTTCCATATTACAAATGAACTCCATGCTCGATCATATTTTTCCAAGATAACATTCACATCTACCAGACATGGGGTTACAGTTTTAGAAACTCTCTGGACTGTTTTGACCATAACATTTGTTTGGACTTTAACTTCACCATCATCCTCCTAAACATTTCATGTTAAATTTGTCATACCCAAAGAAAAGAAAAACTTCCATCTTTTTCTAAAAATTTCAATTGTTACGATGACTGAAAATAACTAATTTATATTAGTAATTTCATTATTGCCCACATGATAAAGATGTCCCTGAACGTTGCAGCTAACGAATCCGATCAGAAATTCTTACTAAATATTTTCAAATACAAATACAAAAGTCACTTCTCCATAATGTTCTTAATGCTTGATCTTGCTCAGCTGTAATAAGTGCAGCTGTTATTATTATTAGATAATAATTATACAAGTAATAAGATTGTTTTAGACAAATCTTGAAAAACGTGTATTATGCATCAATAAAATTATCATGCTAAAATTTTCTTCGTACAAAATAGTATAAATGTATTTCATGTTTTAGGAAAATAAATCCTTCGCAAAGAAATTTTCCAACAATAAATCGTGCAGGTGTTACGTGTAAAAGATACCAATCCTTGCTAACTCTAATTGATGTGCAGGTATCATCAACTACAATACAAACCTCCTACTTTGCATGATTTAGGGATACATGGAAACACCCGGAGGTTGTGTATGTCAGTGACCTTTCATTCCATGCAACTACAATTTCCCCCTTCCATTACTGATGATGTAATCGTGAGTGGCACTAACAAAATTCACTTCTGCCACTGTTCTCCTCACTCTTGTAGGCATTGCTTTGCCCTGGGCAAGACTTCATGTCGGTCATAAAGTGCTGGAGCCGGTCGACAGGCAGGTTCTCTGGAGAAGAGGTCACGGTTAATTGCAAAAAACGGATGTACTGTTTTAATACTTGTGGTATTGACGTATCTATTTCCAGAGAATTGTCACTTCCATGCTCATAAAATGCTTACAATATATTTTCTGGATTCCGTTATTTTTTTGTCGGAAAGTTTCAAAAAGTGAATTCCTGAAATTTATTTAAAACTTACTTTGAATATTAAGTAAGGGTTAAAAAGTTTGTAATACAATAAAAGCAGTAGAATGTTAAATTCAATTAAATCCTTAGAAGAAGAAAAAATTGAATTTTTTATCAAAGCTATTTTAACACAACTTTGGTGGTAATATGTAATATGAAAATTATAAAATCGAGTTGTGTTTTCCACTGCAATGTCCGCAAATCCATTGAATTAATGTGCTTCCTAAGTTAAGTAGGTTGAAAATATATTTGTAATAACTGTTGCTTCTCAAAAGATGTTTGACTTCATAGTAATATATATCATATGAAAGCTATTCTTACCACTAATACCATGAAATAAAATTCTAATTATTCAAGTAAATTTTAGTTTTGAGGAATTATAATATATTCCTCGTCCTACTCGTAAATATAAACAATGATGCTACACTGGCATGTAAAGTACGTAATGGTCATTTATAGATTATTTTATTGTAAAGTAAAATCACACACTTAACATTTTATGAGCAAAAGAAGCTGGGTAACGAATCTGCGTTTTGGATGCCTGTATTTCGTAAAGGACGAAGCAACAGCAGCAGGAGAAGGAGCTTGAGATTCTACAAGTCGTGTTGTGACAGAGGAATCCTGTTTCGGTGCCTTCGGGAGTGTCGTTAACACGATTCGACTTCACAGAGTTAGTTAGCTTCACGGCGAATGCGTGAACCAAAGCCAGAGATGCTTTTGTTGTATCTTCTTCTTCTTCTTATATTTATCAAGTTGCCGCCTCAGTAAAATGCTTTCCGAAAAAATGTTACCTAGTTCTCGTAACATTCCTGAGATACGCGGAATAAACAAAGGATCATTTCACTAAAACGCGTTACATCGCCCAGCTTACGATGTTTCGTATCTAACACTTGACTCGAGAAATAGGTGTAAAAACAAGCATAGAGTCATTTGAGTAATAAAACACTAAAAGCGAGAAAAATAGCTCGTATTTCTTCGAAACAAGTTTGTTTTATTTTCATTTCCGTTAGCAATAAAATTAACTTTAAATCTAGCATCATTTGTGACGTAGACTATCTCCCATGGTGTGTTGTATCATCAGTTATATTTCATTNGAAAAATAGCTCGTATTTCTTCGAAACAAGTTTGTTTTATTTTCATTTCCGTTAGCAATAAAATTAACTTTAAATCTAGCATCATTTGTGACGTAGACTATCTCCCATGGTGTGTTGTATCATCAGTTATATTTCATTTCAGGATATAGTATTGCTTAATATCTTGATTCTAAATACTAATGAAATCTTCATAAAAGATCGAAGTTTGATTCATGCTTCAGAACATGTCCTGTGTTATGAATGTTACTAAAGGATGGTTTTCTAAACAAATATTTGTTCTCGTGTAAAGCTTCAAAATAAGGTAAATTTATTTCCCCCTTATTATATGTTTCCCCACACCTCAATGGATAACCCTGCTTCTCAATGTGAACTTATGCTCCTTTGATATTCAAATATTAGTGGAAGCCTTTGCTACCCAGAGCTCGCGAAAATTCACACTTTAATTGGAATATTTTCTGAAACTTTTACGAAAAGCATCATTATAACTGTAATTTTTGGACTTACTTTTCTTTTCAAGGTTAGTTAGAGGAACTAATGATGGTAATGAAACGATAATTGTTGCAAGGTATATTGTCGTGAGGTGTGATTGAAAATGAATTGCTCATAATTCGCTAGCTAGTCGGGAAATAAAAGCATAAAATAATTATTTATATTAGTTTTTATCGAATATTTGCAATCAAACAAAAAGTCACCTAGAAATCAATGCATTCATGGTGCATGAACGCAGAACCTCTGCATCTCACACTTCCACTTTGAAGACGGACACAATGGCGTGTATTCTGCAAAGAAATCATTCTGCTCTAGAAAAAGCCAAACATCTCCATTCAACGACGAAAGTCCAATTCGCCAAGTGGCCTTCGTCTGGAAGGCGAATGTGCTGCCCTCGGAACCAAGGGTGGAGGTTGGTCGAATCTCAGTTAAGGGTTAAAGGTTAAGAGCGGAAAGCACAACAAGCGAGTAAGGAGAAAGTGTGGGTGTAAGGAATGGATGTTGGCCAAAGCGGGGGTGGTAGTGGGGGAGGTGAAGAGGTGGTTGATGCAAGGGATGGGCAGCAATTTTGTAAGTACACGTACTCGGAGCTCATCGATCTTCACACTAATTGGATCGGGTCTTTCATCATCTCCCGGAGATAGCGTAGGAAAAGCAGCACATTTAAAGGCAAAAGGGGCCGCTGGTTGAGCGGACTACGCAGAGAGCTCTTTCATCCTTTTCATATGGAGCACTATTAAAGGAACGAACATGTGGGTGAAAGGGGGGTAGGGGAGGGGGTTCCTTTCGGACTGCAACACCCCTCGATTCTTCCGCTCATGTTTTGTTTCCCTTTTTCCTTTTTCTATTACCCACACTCTCCACTAATAAAACATGACGTCATCAATGGACATAGTACACGACGCGATCTCTTGAATTATTATATTCCTATTTTTTACTTTTGAGCCGAAGAGATCAAAAGGAAGAAGGTATTTTATTTCTTTTGAGCACTATTTTTACATTTGAATGGAAGTTTTATAATAGAGCGTGGATATTAAAACACTCGATGGCTACAAGAATACACGCATTCTTTGTTGAGGGAGATGTGCGTTTTTCTTTGCGGAATGATTAAAGAACTTGAAAAGAATGGAAAGTATTTTTAAAAACCTTTGAATGTTTTAGTACTAGACGAATATATCTTTATGGTTGTTCGTTACTTATGGTAAAAATTTGGCGACCTACTTTGGATGTACTCGTACTTTGTAAAGGTCCAGAGAAGTGTACTTTTTATTTAGTGTATATTTAATACGTATATTACATATTATTTGAACGAGATTAATAGAGAGAATACGTTCTATAAAATCATCTTATCGAGTTACATACCATCGTATGAAGCTACGTGTCTCGAGTGAATGTTTAGAAAGTAGAACACGTGTACCTCTTCTACCTCGTTCTCTTGAATGGCCATTTGTACTAATGGGAAAATATATATGCATATTGTGGGACTTTAGGGTTCGTCAACGCCAGGGTCATTGGAGTCCTTTGTAAGTAATGTACAATATCAATACTGTGTGTTTGAAAAGAACTGTAGACACAGTTGGTAATAGTAATTATTGTATTCCAAACACGAGAACAGAAAGATAAATCAGGGAAAATTTATATGGTGTTTGTTAGAAATATTTATGTACATTAGTTGTAATCTTACTGTACAAAATGTATTATTTCTGTACAAAAATCTTACGATAAGGGAAGATATTAATAACATCTTTTCTCATGTGATATGGGGTACTTCAATTTTAAAGACTTGATGTCCTAATGAAATTCCCTTCATTAGTATCCTACCTAACAGTAGAATCGAACCTACAACGTTCAAGGTATGATCTCTCTCTCTCTCTCTCTCACACACACACACACACTTGCCTCAGGATGTGAATTGGAGGGCCGCCGAGACCAAGGGCATAATTTGAATTTAGGATCCCTCATCCCCCTTCTCTCTAATCTTCCATCCTTCTCCCAATCAGTTGGTCAAACTAGTAAATACACGTACAAAAATATTTCAACACATGTTTTCCATATACATTTAGGATGCCCCCCATGAAATAGAATCCGGGGCGAAGTGACCTCCCTGTCCCCATCTACCATGTCGGCGACACTGACTGCTAGGTCGCGACATGGTGTGAATTGAAACTATGTAAAATTAATCAAATATGAATGTGTTTGGAAGGTTTAAGTTAACAATTTGGATTTTGTCAGTTATTTTGGGATAAACAGCCAAGGAAACGTTACTAATCAACTGAAAAACGTAAGTGGTGGCAGCGTATGTCCCGCATGTTGAAACAAAGAGAAATACGTTACCCATTCTTTTGTGGGGGTTGAAAGAGGAAGTGTAGGTAGGGGTTGAGGGTGACGGTGGAGGTTGTCCTGGCGGTCGCCTAATGCACTTCCCGTGCTCCGCGCCTCCCATGATGCATCGGCGCAGTTAGCCCCTGGTGGCGGAGTAGGAGGGCGAGATAAACGGCGACGCGGCCGCTCTTTTGTTGCGAGCTTCATTGCGCATGCGTTGTGCGAACGCTCTCTAGCGTCGGCGAGGTCGACCATCACACACTCACCCTTCTCAGTCAAACCTCTTTCCACGCTATATCCCCGCCCCGCCCTTTCTACGCTCACCGAGTCTCAAACATCACCAGCATTCTCAGTCTCCCTTTAAACCTCTCCCTTAACGCGTTCATCGTCTCTTTCTGAGCGACCTCTACGTCATCCATCATCACAATTTCTTTTAATATGTACTTTGCCTCCCCCCATTCATCATTTAGTTCCACCACTCCTGTCTTTTCCACGCTTACTGTTTTCTTGTCTTCGTTCATCTTCGCGTTTGTCGTACTGTCGGTTCCATCACCACTTTCTGTAACTTGTTTTCGTCTTCGTTTCCAATATTACCATACAAATTTACACATTTCTCAATGTTAAGTTTATTATACCACTAATCTACTTAAATCACCTTTCATTCCAGTATTTTTTTCTTTAGTTCCCTTCAATATTATCTGCTTTTTCCATAAAATCATTTTCATTATTGCATGTTAGAGCTGTAATGCCAGTATCATTCTTGGCCCCCATTGACATATTTTATTTTGCATTCGTGGTGTCCTTCCACTTATTACGTGTTCATCCAAGAATTTTATGTCACTACGTATATACCTTCACTCCTGTGTTTTACCGGTATTTTTCACGAGGTATTAAAATCCTTGGATCATATTGAATGTGTACTCTTAAATAAAAATATTAAGATCACAAGCTTCACCGAGATTGGCTAGCCTGCTCCTGGCGTTAGCTGCGGTTGTGAATGAGCTCTCTCTATTTTTCAGTTTAATCTTTCTAATTATTTTATTTTTTCGAGTTTTTTGTGATCAGTAGTTGTATTTAGATCCCAACTTTCATTGTAGTGTAAAATTCTTTGTTCTGTGAAGTATGTGTTAAGTGAAAAAACACTAAAACATTTCCTAAGGTTTTCAAACTCAACGGACCAAATATAATTTCATATTGTTNGGTGTGATAAAGTTTACGTAAGTACAAACGGAATCATAAATTTAACTTTTTGGTGCATTAAGATTAATTATTTTGCTGTATTTAGATTTTTTGGTGCGTATACTATTACATCATTATTAACTTACAAATAACGTACTTGTTATTTACAAATAATTGTTGCACTGCTCAAGTTTCGTCGTCGTAAATAGAATTATTCCAATATTTTACCATTTGTTTCGTGATCTTTTTGTAGTTATTCATTACAATTTAATATAATATTGCCATAGTTATTGTGGAATTAATTTATCTGCAGTTGTCATCCTAAATTATTTCTGTGATTTTAGTTGTCGATTTGTTTATTTACTTATTTAAATCCTGCCCCATTATTGCACCCAAGTTATCGTCATCATAATTCATAGAATTATTACATTATTTTACAATTCGTTGTTCTTGATTCTTTCGTATTTATTTACATTTTAACACAATATACGGTAGTTATTGTCGAATTAATTAATCTCCAGTGGTCGCCCTAAATAATTATTTCAATCATTTTTGTCGTCAGTTTGTTTGTATATTTAATTTATTTATTATCTCATTTGTAACTTCCGTAGTAATAAATATATTATTATATTAACATCATTCAGTGTTAGTTGTCATTTTTCGTATATTCTCATTTGCTATTGTCGTTAAGTTGCTAACTATCTCACAACAACGGACACTATCGCATTCCTCAACTCATTCAAAGCTGATCTTCAGACGGCGTACAATGACTTGGTACAATATATTGACACACGAATCAGTGCGCTGGAAGAGGTCAATAAGAAAACCATCGGCGGTTGGACTACAGTTACAAATTCTCGACGTCCTTCCAACTGCTACCACCCGGTTAGACCAACGACACATGCAACACCCCAACTCTTCACTCAGAATAGGTTTAGTGTNTACCACCCGGTTAGACCAACGACACATGCAACACCCCAACTCTTCACTCAGAATAAGTTTAGTGTGTTAGATGACGTGTTTTGTTTCCTCCCTTACCTACTCGTTTCATTCCCTCCCGTCCAGTACCCACACCTGTTCACTCACTGGTAAGCACAGCCGCCCAAAATCACGTAAAGTAGTGCTATCCAGAGATGAAACCAACACTTCCACGCAGAAATCAAACGTGATCATCGTAGCTGATTCGCATGGTCGTCAGATGTCCTCTGGCGTGGATTGCTTCCTAGGCAGTTCTCAGTCTCCGGTTTCTTTAAGCCAAACGCTCGTTTGGCTGAAGTTATTCGAGAACTGGACACTTACACTAAAAAACTCACAGAGCGGGACACAGTAATCATCATAGGTGGGCAGAACGATATCAACTTGGGTGGACATTTTAACGCGTCTGAACATCTACAGAAACTAAAAATGGCCTCCCTGCACACAAACATAGTGCTCTCTAGCCTGCCTCCACGCTTCAACGTTCCACAAATAAACCACGAAATTAACCTGGCAAACATCTCCCTAAAACATCACCTGGCAGACACAAAAATCACATTTTTTGATTTGCAACCACACCTGACTGCCAAGGACTTTACCCAGCACGGTTTACACCTGAGACCGTCAGGAAACAGCACTTCGGTTCTCTTCTAGCTTCACATCTTACCTCACATCATCCACCTGCCCCATTACCCACTCCTACACCTCCTCCTGCACCTACCTCAACTCCTCCTCCTACCTCATCTCCTCCTTCTACTCCTACCTCATCACCATCTCCTCTTCCTATCTCCACACCCATTTCTTCTCCTTTCCCCGTTCTTTCACCTACTGCTTCCTCATCTTGCACGTCCTCATCTATTCCTCCTTCCGCCCCCATACACAGTTACAACTTGCGCTCAGGAGTACGTGGTACTCGAAGGTGACAATCGCGTTCAGGTGCAGTGTGCGGGCCTGATCCGGAACTAGAAGCTGTACTAATTTCAAATTTATCTCCACAATCTAACGTCGATTCCATTTCTCGTGAGTCACAAACTCTTTGCGAAAATAAAATAATTATATTTCATCATAATGTCCAATCCCTTTCAAACAAATTGACAGACATTGAAATTCTGGTACACGAAAATCGATTCGATTTGCTATGCCTCACAGAGCATTGGCTTTCAACTAACAACATCAACGATACTGCTATTTCTAATTATTATTTAGCAAGTTCTTACTGTCGGCAAAATTTTAAAGGCAAAAATCCCCACGGAGGTACGTGTATCTACGTTCGTAATGATATTTTATCTTCTCCACTGACAGGCTACGAGAACTTCTGCGTAGATAGTGTGTTCGAAATTTCTGCAGTTGAACTGACCGACACCGGTATTGTTGTTTTGTGTATTTATAGACCTCCTCAATCAGATCTTGACATATTTTTTCGGAACTTCGAAAATGTTTTAGAACATATCGCACATAAATCTACTAAATCTATCGTTATATGTGGTGATTTCAATATCGATTTCTTGAGTACATCCGACTCTGCACATTCACCAGTTAATCGATTCAAGAATCTTATCGACTCCTTCAACCTTATTACTACGATAAATGACCCCACTCGCCTCTCCGGCTCATCTCAAACATTGCTAGATCAAATTATAGTCAACAATGGAATCTCGTATCTCTCTGAAGTGTTTATCGCCGGATACAGTGATCACCTTGCTCAAGTATTGACTATTAATAATACACTAAAACCGCTTAAAATCCTTTACAAATTTACAAGAGAGTTTAATGACATAAATAAATCCATATTCGTAAATTATTTGCGTGAAGAAACATGGAAAGATGTTTACAATTGCCAAAACACCGACGACAAATTCAATGTATTTATCTCAACATTCCTAAAACATTACAACTCTAGTTTTCCCATAAAACGCAAGTTAATTAACACAAAAAAATACAATAGATGGATCACCCTAGGGATAAGAATTTCTTCAAAAAACAAACGCCGTTTATATTATCTTTCAAAACGCTATAACCAGCCACCCGAATTCCATAATTATTTTCGTAAATATAAGACTATTCTCCGAAAAGTAGTCTATGCAGCTAAAGTTATGGAAAACGACAGGCATATACTAAAATCGAACAACCGGATGAAAGCCATGTGGAATATTGTTAACAATTACACGTCAACTTCTGAAAATCGCGAAGAAAATGTTTCTTTACTAAACGATGGCAAGATCGTGTCAAATCCTCAGGACATCGCAAGTTTGTTTAATTCTCACTTCTCAGAAGTTGGTAAAATAACGAACTCAATATATCCAAATCAATGTCCTCCAATTATTACCACCCACATACCCAATTCTATGTTCACTTCCGAAACTAACGCCAGTGAAGTCATGGGAATCATCAGCTCCTTAAAAAACAAATTTTCACGAGGCATAGATGATATACCTGAGTTTATTGTTAAATCTTCGTCCCACGCTATATTAAATCCACTCGTAAATATTTTTAATAGTTCTTTATCGGAAGGGGTGTTTCCCAATATATTTAAGAGAGCTAAAGTGAAACCTTTACACAAGAAAGGAAACAAACTTAATATTGGAAATTACCGACCAATATCTCTACTACCCACTTTCTCAAAAATCCTAGAAAAATTGTTCTATAAGCGTCTTCTAGATTTTTTATCAAAATATAACATTCTCTCTGACGATCAACACGGTTTTAGGAAATCCTTTTCCACTACAAGCGCCATATTTTCCTTCTTAAACGATGTTACCACATCTCTAGACAGTGGAGAAAATCCTCAGGGTGTTTTTCTTGACTTATCCAAAGCATTCGATGTCATCGATCACGGAATTCTCCTTACCAAATTGCATTCTTTAGGCATTCGTGGACTTCCACATCAATGGCTAACTTCTTATTTAAAAGATAGATATCAACAAGTAGAAATATCCTATACTAAAAATAAAATACTTGAGCGTTGTCTTTCAGAAACAAAGCCACTTACTTGCGGAGTACCCCAAGGATCAATTCTCGGCCCTATACTCTTTTTATTGTATGTGAACGACATGTCATCATCCACATCAGATTGCAAAATGGTTCTTTTTGCTGATGACACTAATTTACTATGTAAACACGCCAATGCTCAAAAAGTTTTGTCTAACCTTTCGACTTGGTTCCATGCAAATCGTCTCATTGTAAACACTGACAAAACAGTGTCTATGTCATTTCACAATAGTATCACAAAATCTTTACCCCAGGTTTCTCTTTCTTTAAACGGAACACAATTAAAAACTGTTACAAATACAAAATTCTTAGGTCTCCATATTCAAGACAACCTCAAATGGAATTGTCACATTGACAATCTTAATTCCCAATTAAGCAAATTGTGTTACGCATTCCGAATCTTAGTTAACGCAGTTAGTCCACGTATTTCCCGTTGCGTATATTTTGCAAACGTTTACTCCCATTTACGTTACGGCATTACCTTCTGGGGTAATTCCGGTCAGAGTATTCAAACTTTCAGAATTCAGAAGAGGATAGTTCGGATAATTTGTAAATCTCACCCCCGAAACTCTTGTAAACCTTTATTCAAGGAATTAAATATCTTAACACTTCTCTGCATTTACATTTATGAAACGGTCTTGTTTGTTAAGACCGAAATACTGAAGCACCACCCTTGCTTTATACGAAACAGTCTCGTTCACGAACACTATACACGCAATAGTAGTAATATTCATCGCCCTAGAGTGTCAACCACTCTTTGCCAAAAGGGACCATACCATTCGGGAATCGTTCTATATAATTCCCTGCCCAAGAATATAAAAGATATTATGAAATTGAATATCTTCAAATCCGCGGTTAAAAACTACCTCCTGCACCAGTGCTTCTACACTGTAAAAGAATTTATTGATTTTAACAAAAGTTAAATTCGTCTTGTGCTTTATCACGCGACATTGCTGTAGTACTTTTTAAATAACTTATAACAATTTCGAAAACTATTTTCTTGCGTGATTGTTGTCTTATGGCTCATATTAATTTAGTTTTATGTGTACTCAACTTTGGCACGATTGTGTACATTAATTCTGTAACCCCATCCTTGCCCGGGTTTTTCTCCGTTTTTCCTTCGGGAAGAGCCGGATTTCTTATACAGGTTCTCTAGGCTTTGTCTAGAGGCGTGTTTATTGTAACAATAAATCGTGAATTTAGAGTTTTTTCAACTCTTATGATTTTTAAACACTATAATTAGAATAATCTATAGTTCGATAAGAACTTGTACATGTAAATTTACAAACATATTTGCGTTAAATTACAAACATATTGACATTATATATGTATTATAACTCGCAGCTAACTTTTTATCTTATCTGGGAAATTTTGCTGAAATTTTTGAATCCGCCTCTGCCTTAGGGCCCTTGATCGGAATTGATGGGATGGTCCCTTGCTTGCTTCCGGAGAGTAAATTAGTTTATTGTCCTCCACGTGGTCATACGCAGTTTGTACAGTTTTTTGACAATACATTTATTATTATTATTATAAATATATTACAGATAAAGACACTAGTGTTCTTTACGAAATGTATTTTCGTACTCTTCGGTTTTTCTGACAGAAAAAACAATAATTAAAAATAAAAATTTCATCAGCCATACGCGATGTTATTTCAGATTAATAATACGGAATATTGTTTGTAATGCGCTGTGCAACATAGGTTGCATACGACAGAACTAATATTGTTCCCTGAGGTATTCATAGTATGAAATATTTTTAAATAATAATAATGTTATAGTAACGGTTCTGTTGTAATAATTTGAATGGGAAGTTTTTAAAAACAATCAATTTACTCCAACCCACTCTTCATACTCACATTTTCTTTTCACCATGCACACTTCATCGGTCTGCTATATCCGTTCATTTTATTCCTGAGAATCTTCTTTTTTACTCTCTGCGCTTATGGTGATGCATCCATTTCCATGAAACCTAGAAACGGACGCTGCATTGCTGGGTGATAATGGGAGTGTGGGGACGAAGGTAGAGTGGCTGAGAGAGAAGTGCACTGAATATCATTACTGTTGCATGAGGGAAATGCGAAGTGGTTGCATTTGGTGGCGAGAGTGGGTGATTGTGGTGCGATGATGAGGAGCACATGGGTGCTTCACATTCGAAAAGTCGGATCATTGTGGAGAAGCTCTGGAAAATATGAAGCGTATCATAAAAAGTTTTATTTACTATATTGTTGAAGCTATAAAAAAGATATGTTTATTGTCCGTGCTTTACGCACTCTTCTTTTTTATGTCGCACTAAAGGAGCGAAAAAAGTATTAAAAGGACTTATATTCTTACTAGTTGAACTCTTGAGAATAATTCTCACGGATAAAGAATGAAAAATAATATATATA
>NNCF01126623.1:91363-192523 GCA_002313205.1 Laupala kohalensis | reverse complement strand
TATATATATATATATATATATATATATATATATATATATATATATATATATATATATATATATATTGTGTGTGTGTGTGTGTATGTGATAAGAGAAGACCATCCACAAAACCACAAATGTAAAATCATGGATAACATGAAAAGATACGAAAAACATTAACCACTCGTTCATATTCAACGTTTCAACTCTATACTAAACACTGTCCCCATGAACTAAAATATTACTTTGGGGAAATACTGGCGTTGGCGATAGCATAATTTCACGCTCAGTAGTAAGCATTAATATCTATCCCCGCAACTTCTTTCTGTTTTTCTATGTATTTCTCTGACTCCTCATTTATACTATGTGATCTTCGATTATTTTCCACAGAATTTTGAAGTTCCATATCAAGTACTTGCAAATAGCAGTAATCCACTCATAGGTTGCAACGATGATAAACAGAGTTAATGGCATTTGTTTGAATGCCATTGTTCTGTCCAATATTCTCCACTGCCTCAGAAGCAACATTAAGAGTACTTGAGAAGCTGTTCATACTATTTTTCGTCCTTTTACGTCTAGAAAACATTTAGTTTTGTCCCATCCCTCAAAAACATTAAAGAAAAATAATTTATCCTACTATCCATACTCCATATACTGTTATAAAAATGCGTAACGCGAAAACGTGTCTGTCTGTTTGCTACCTGATCACGATTAAACCATTGAACCGATCGTGATGAAATTTGGCAAGGATATAGTTTAGATATACAAGATGAACATAGGCTAACTTTTGCTTTTAGAATGTGTGATAAGAAACATAGAAATGGTTTTTGACAATACATGTCAATAAAAAAAACGAGAGTTATATTTGTTTACGCTGCCTAAACGGCAAGAGATAGGTCACAACTATAAACGGCTATATTATTTGACTCAAAGTGTTGTACAAAAACGTTTGGGACAGCATATGTCTATGAACAAAAATTAACGTAAATAATTGATGATACGTTACTAAAAATAGAACTGTTAAAATACTAATTAAAGAGATTAATTTACGAAGAAAAAAAATTAATCATGATCAAATTATTTGTTTTGTGCTTTAAAAAGATAAGAAACGTCTTTAAATAAAAAAATTCGACAAATAGTTTATATTTTGCAAGAATATTATTGAAATGGTGTACCGCGGCATGCCTCGGAAGCGAATATTTGAGCGGCACGACTCCCGCTAGATGGTGCAGTAAATGTACAGTCAACTTTTGTAGTTATGAATTTGAAAAATTAACGACGCGATACATATTTTTAAAAACCAGTAAGTAAAAATATTTCGATCTTAGAGTATAGGTAGTTTTCATTTTTTTCCTTGATAAAAGAAGAATAGTCTAAGAAAAATACAGAGCAACGCTGGGTACTCAGCTAGTTACAACATATAAATTAATTTTGGTATCTTGCATTGTATGATTTGGAAAAGGAATTGTACCTCGTGATTTCTTTCTAGTAGGAGTACCATTCGCCGTCAGTGCGTCGAGGCGATGTTGAACCGTGAGGCAAAGGGGATTGTGAGTGGCGATGTGCGGGAGGAAGGGGAGGCGTGGGTGGCAGAAGGACCACTGGGGGACCTTGAACCCCAAGGCAATAAACTCCCGCCATGTCACTCGTGGAATGCGGATTGTGACAAAACGATCACACGTTGCTGGTGCGGGGGTGACTGCTGTAGGAAACCAAGCAGGTGATCGCCCCACCCGTTCCCAATGGAACTATATTCGTTCCGACAAAAGCGATCCGTGTGCCACACGGTTTTATTTATAAAATAAGGACTGCAGAATTTCCTTCATTATATGTATAGTCCTTCACTGGATACTCATACAAGAATACTTTGACATCAATGTATTCGACATCTTTTCAGATATTTAAAAAATGTGATTCAGAAGAACTTATTATGTTTCACGGACGAATACCAAGACAAATATATAGTCGTGATTATGTTGCATTGATAAATTAGTAAATAATTTAGATACAAGATAAGAACCCGAGGTAGGCTACGTTATTTTCACTTAGTTACGAATAAACTATTCTATATCTCATGACATTCACGCGTATGAATTTTTGTCTAATTATAAATTTGAAAATAAAAATGACAAAACTTGTGATTTTGTTTTACAATTTAACAAAGAATAGATTTTACAATACATTCGTGTTTATAATATGAGAAAAATGAAATTTAAGAGGCATCAATACATAAGTTACAAAAGTAGTCTATTCAAGTTAATGTGCTGGCAATGAAGACGCGCACTTTGCATTTCCCATGTCAATTGTACGTTTGACGTCATTTATCTCTAATGATGTGTTTCACGCAGAGTTGAACTACTGAAAGGAATGAGTGAGAATAAGTGAGATGTCATTTTTATAATAATTTCATAATATGTTCATTTCACTTTTCAACTTTCCTTTGACCTATAATTCATTATTTGTTCTTACGATATCTTCTTTGCTTCTAGAAAACGTTCAAGAAAAGTAATGCAATCTTTCAGCAGCTTTTCCTGAACCTGTCATTTAATCCATCAAATTTTATTATTGTGATTAAAAATGAAAAGAAATAATAAATATTGCACCGACCTATAATTAAACTTGTTACCTTTTGCTTTTGTAAAGGATCGATTTTTGGGATGTGTGTATTGGTCTCACATCGCCCCAAATTGTGTATCCCAAGGTGTTGGAGATGTGAAATTGGAGAGTATCTTTGTCACATACATTTTAGGTACATCCTGTTCATAAAAGCAAACATTGATGTGAAATTACATGACAAGTATCTACTACTTCATATGAATTGTATCTTTATTCCCGCTTTCTGATATTATAGTTCCTCGCTTTGGTTGTTTCAAGTTTCCATATGTTATTAGACAAACAAATAAATGTACAAGTATACGGAAAATAGACATATTTTATGTGATTTTTTCCATATTATCTCTCACTAATATTATCTCTCCCACTTTTTCCATACTATCTCTCTCACTTACGTCTCATACATTTGTACTCGATTTAATTTTGTTAAAGAGAATACTTACAAATTTCAAATAGCAGCTTTGGCTAAGAGGCTATGACTAAGTATGCTACTGTAAATAATATATTTTTTGTGGGGCTTTAGGGCTCGTCAACGTCAAGGTCATTAGAGCCCTTGCAGAAGAACATGTCGCAACGTACTACATTCAAGTAATAAAGTAATTCGTAAAGTCTTGTATAACATTATATATACATTAGGTGGATTATTGTGTTTAAGAAAAAAATATTTCATTCGCTTTCATGATGCACTCTTGCTGAATGAAGGGCACTTATTTCTTCTAGTACACTCTCCCAATTAATAACCTGATTCTATCTATATTTCAAACATGCTTTTCCCTCCTTCGCTTCATCACATTCTTTCTCTCACTTCTTTTGACTATCTAATGCACATTTTCTCGAGCTGCATAGTAATGAAAATTATGCAGTTAATATCAGCACTTCAAAGACGCAAAATTCTCCCTTCACACTGATATGTCGAAAACATTTTCGACAGCATTTCGTTGGAAAACAAATGCAAGTCATCATCGCTGTCGTTTTGTTTGTTCCAGGAGGCGAGAATTTGCGGTCGCTGATGTTCTCTTGTTGCTGCGTTGTGTCGTCAAGTCATTTAAATCAAGTCGGTAATAAAAAGGCATTAAATCAACTTGTTCCTATGTTGTTTTTAACTTAGATCTCACCTAAATGATTCCTCTTTGAAGTGAATCTGAGACTAAATATCTTCTTAAATCTATCAAGAATCATAACGACTCTTTGATATCTTGTTAGGATGTAAAATATCGAAAAAATGTGATGTTTATAAAATGTAACATTCCTGTAATTTATTTATCGTATTTATAAATATACCAAATATATTAAATATACGTTCTATATTATTTTGTCTCTCATTTTTGTGTTATCAACCAGCTACTCTCCTACCAAGTATAGTACATTCCATTGCTATTCCTTTATTCCCTGTAACTCCATAGTTTTCTGTAATAGATTGATAGAAATATGACTGCAATGAGTAGGCTAAATAACTGAAAAACAACAACAAAACAAATCCATTCAATAGGTAGGCAATTTACCCACAAATAAATTTAAAATTTCACATTTAAACATAAAAAAATCCTAAAATTGAAAAAAACGTGATCCTATTTTTTCCTGGAATTAATTTGTTTTTCTATTTTCTCATTATTTTTCAAATTAAAACTACTGTTAAATAAAGATGCCAATAAAGATGAACAAATATAAAAGTTGACATTATAATGTTTTCCATAAATTACCTTTAAAACATTGAATTGTTTAAATTAGTTTAAAAAATCTTCACGATCTTATGAAGATCATTTGATTTATTTTCTCCAAGACTTGGGAGGAAAATTCTTCATGAATAATTTCTCCAATATGGTGGTTCGTTTTCATCAAGTATTTTTCAGTTCGTCAGTCTTCATTAGATTACGAATAAGGCAATTATTCCTGCAAGAAAGTACACTTCCTTTCTGTAAATTTCGTACATCAACAGTTCTTCAAGTAGACCAAAGAGAACACTTAAGACGTAAAAGTGATTAAAGAGTCTCTTTATTCCTTTCAAGGACATTATTCTCGTTTGAAGAGACTATCTTGTTGTTTGGAACTTCTAAGAGAATACGAAAGTTAGTGACGTGTATTTGAGATTAATTAAACAAAGCTTTGAAAAATTAACTTCGGACCAATAAAGAGAAGAAAACGTCCGTTGTCATTATCAGAGATGAGTGAATGAAGTATTCCAAAAAGGAGAAGTTTGTCAAATACGTTAATTAATTTATTTTTGCTTAATCTGAAATGGAGATATGTGCTAAGAAATAGTTTTCAAGACTAGGACATTAGTGTTAGCTAAATAATGTAATAAAAATATTTCTTTGATTCTCGAAAGAGCTTCTAATATTCAGTTGGGTCTACACTTATAAAATATTCACTACCCATCACGACACAAATGAAAAATATTTCACAAGGGCAAAATTAGAATAAATTTTTATGAAATTTGAATTCTTGAACGATGTGCATGAAGTAAAAGAAGACTGGTCTAGAAGGGGAAACATATTCATTTTCCAGCATAGGTAAGTAAATGGTAAGTATGGTGAAAGAGTGTGAGGTATTTGGGAATTGTATAAAATTCATATATCATGTTCTACAGTTTTTTTTTAAATTCTTATTCTGATGAACTTTATCACCTAATATTTTATTAATTCTTCAACCTATGGTGAGATTGAGGATAGTCCCCAGACTCTACAATTGGGTTAAAGAGTTGGGAAGGTGAGATGTTGGGTGTTCTATGAAATGTGGAGGATGTTTTCTCCTCTGGGACCCTTACCAATCTATCAGGTCACAGCCAAACAGTTTTTTTCAGAACATATATAAATAAGATAAATTGTGAATTATTTTGCAAATATATGAGTCCGTGAAATATTCCATAGCGAAACATGGGGAGAGATAGTGTTATGATGGACGGAAAGAATATTTAAGGAGGTGGAATCAAATGTACATTTTTTTTATTGTAGTATTTGTAAATGGGAAATGTAGCGAGCTATTGAAGCGACGGACAGATAGGAGATAGGAGGTGAGTGGAAGGGTTATTCTTAGTAGGTGGGCCGTTTTAGCTGTGGTTACCAACAACTTGACCCATGTGAAGGTATTGGTAGTAAATAATAGTAAGAGTTGGTGATACTAAGATTAGTAGGTGTATGGAAGGAGAGGGGTTCGCTTTTCAACTTTCATAGCTATGTGAACTGGAAGTGAAAAGTTAGAATTTTTTCCGGACCCGCCCGGAATTAAACCCGGTCATTGGTTTTGCCTCGTTTTGAGGCGGATTCTGATAGCAAGAACAGGAGATTTCCTGGAAATCTGAAGGAAATCTGAAAAATATATACGTAAAAAAGTGTAAGTTCTGAGCCGAAATTTGTTTGCGATAATCTATGATTCATATCAGGCAGATCTGAACATTTTGTTCTGAGAGACGTTAGCGAAGAGTGAGCTTAAGAAACATAAATTGGGCAAGCTGAGATGTTAATGAAGATCGGAGGAGGAATTTGTAAATTTTTAAGGAGATGTTCGCGTTAATAGAAATTTTTCTTGATGAAGTTGTTACACAGTTGTGCTGGTGAGGTACTTCAAGTGAAAATAAGGGTTTTACAATGATATCTGTACAATGCATGAAGTGGCGAGACCGCTGACGAATGAGAAAACTCTCACTATAACCCTCACAGAAAAGCACGTATTTACCCAGCATCCGGAGAATAAATTATCTAATAGGCGAAGCATTGCTAAATGAGAGTTCTTAAAAGTTATAAGTTAAATAAATTAATACAACTATTTATATGTAAAAATGTCCAAAAGTGGCCTAATGTGGTCGATATTTGCGAAAGTGAGGCAATAAATTAAAATAAATAACTATTTTAATGCAAAACTCATCATCCATGGATATGCTTCAGACAGTGGCGGATCTATAGGGGAGACTGAGGGGGTTATAGCCCACCCCATTGTACCTGAACTCTTTAACAGATAAAATTGAAGTCGATAAATGGCATACTTCGTAGAAGTGTTACCTCATTGTAAATTGTTATAATTTATAATTGTTATTAATAATGTTAATATTATTATTAATACAATTGTTATTGTTATTAATAATACCAGGTTAATAAAATTAATGATACAAGAATAATTTAATTAATAATAACATATTAATAACTTCAATAAATAATTGTTATTAATAATACCAGATTGTTAATTATTTATTTAATGCATTTCATTTCAAGGTACAATTTATAAAATTTGTGATGTAAAACCATAATGTTTAAACAAAAATGCTCCCCGGTTAACCCCCACCCCCTTGATTACGGTCTACATCCGCCACTGACTTCAGACATGATATAGTGCACTTACATAATAACTGATAAATGTGACGGGATGTGTGTATATTAAAGCTACTAACAAATTAAGTATTATTATTATAAAATCAACAAAACTCTCGTTGGGAGTTTCGAAAATAAGAACTTGGTAGTTTTAAAACACAAAGAAAGAACAGAGTTAATTCAAACATCTAGGGGAGTTTATGAAAACTTGTGGAATGATAAATGACTGATATAGTGCCAGTTACGTTGATGTAATTACAGTATTTATTGTCATTGAAAACAAGGACTTTCCTGAGACCCGTATTTCTTGAAAACTATGAACCTCGCGGTGGTTGCAGGGTAGAGCAGAAAGTTTTGCCTCGAGTGCTGAGCGCACAAAGTGCAACTTGAGCCACAGGGCAAAGTGCAAGTTTCGCAAACACGCGCAGTTCCTGTGTCTACGAACAAGTGAGTGCATTGTGACTAGGGGCGCATTCTGGCGGAACTCCCCTCAAGCTTGTTTCCTCAGGCAGTTGTTTTCCCCATACGAATTCTCCATATGCATTCACTGTTTCTCTTCGCTGCAATTAAAGCTGAAATAGAAATATGTGACGTTCATACTAACTCAAGCGGAGGAAATAAACGAGGCGTAATATCATGCTTCCTTCAAATACTAAGCGATTTTAAGTACACAGAAAAAAAACAGAGGTAGGAATAAAATTGTGTTGTTCTAATTTAAATTGTTCCTGATGAACAAACTGTACAAACTGGTGGCTAGATCAAACTTTTCCTGATGAACAAACTGGCAAAGCTAGATCGTATTAGAATTGAGAGCAATCAGAAATTCAAGTTAGAACGATGCGACGTAGAAGTAACATAATTATGTACTTTTTTCCCCGGATACATTCATTGAAATAATACATTCTCTATAAAGAGAGAACTAGATAAAAGAATATGCTTTGTATACGTTACGGAATTTACCTCCAGTAAAAATGTATGACAATGTAGTAAGTAGATTTATTAAGATGCTGAGAGCATACACTAATTGTTAGTTACCAACATTTTTATTGGGAGGGAAGTTTAAAACATTTTAACAGTAATAACCAAAATAGATCCGGGTATTGTTTGATTCACTCATTAATTACACATTTTGAAACATCATTAGCAAAATATGACAAAAGGGTCATTAATTTAATATCATGATGAAGATGACAACTTGTCGTGTAATTTCTATTCTTGAAAAAATAATAAAACAAATGTTGTCCTGTTCCTTTAATGTAGTTAACTTTTTCTTACGATTTCCCAAAACAACACTCCTCTATTTGAGCATGTTCCCTTATATTTAAGTCAAACCTAATCCAATTTATAAAAATTATAGGAAGTTGAACATCTACGTATGCAATTTATTAGCAATCCTTTTATACTGAAAACTGCTGTCAAATGTTTCCTTTGTATTGTTGCATATATCCCTATACGAATTCTTTTGGATTAATGTGTTGAAAATATTCACAAATACGTGTAATGAATACATTAATTGTTAAGACAAAGAAAACATTAATTGTTAAGACAAACTAGTGATTTGAACTCATATGTTAAAAATTGCAGACGAATCATATTCAATTGAACTTGGCGCAAGGGTAAGAAAAAAACTATCTAAGCATTTGCAAAACAGTAATGTGTAAAAACTAACATTTTTCTAGAACTAATGTTTCTCGAATTTCGTATTATAGGGATCTAGTAATGGTCGATGAAATAATGTTGTAAGGTGAGGCAAGAATTTTGACCGTGTCTTCGCTACGTTTTGAGCTAATCGCGCGACGATAAAATGTACTCTTAACATGGAGAAAAAACCTATAACCCTTAACTTACGGACATGCTCTAATACTTCACTACTTGTTAATGACGGACATTTATAATCAAATTCACAAAAAAGGTCTATACAGCTTTTCAGAATTTTTGTGATTTTTTAACTTATCTATCACACTGTCGGATTTTGTCTTAATATCTTGCCCCCATTCTTTCGAATATGACGCAAAAATGTTTGTACTGTTTTTTGGGAGTTTGTAGGAGAGTTTCGTGTAATTTTTGTTTGGTGCAAAAATGATTTTTAGCATTAAATTAATTCAAGAAATTATATACATTCAATTCTTCACCAGTTTTTAGATCCCTCTCCCCCAACTATGTGACGTAATAAGTGAATGAACCCAAAGAGAAAAAAAATATTTTTAATTTTAGCACTTCTAAAAGAAAAAAAATATTTTCCTTGTGGAAATCCCACCATGAAGAATCATGATTTAAAAGAATTACATAATTCGAATCGAGAGCGGTGAATAGGTGCTCTTTAGGAAGATGAAAGCCGAGGGAGGGGACGAGGCGGTATTAGAGACCTCGGAGATGAACGTCGCCAACAACTGAGAACTCGGAACTCATCAGAGGTCGCAGCGCATGGCTGACGCCAATGGGGGCGGCGTTGAAGCAGGGTGATCACGGTGGTGAAGCATCGGTGGAGGGCGGGTACCCGCAGCAGTGGCGCGCTCACTCACCCGCCCGACGGCTGTCGGAAGCTTTCGAGCAAATGGGCGTGAAAAGGTTCGGAGAAGTGGATTTGGAATTGACCTAAGTACACAACCTTAGGAGAGTAATTGTGCGGAAGAGATCACATGTTTGTCTCGAGAAATGAATCAACGTGTGAAGGCGAAGAAGACAAGAAAAGAGGAATAACTTTATAATACGAAAATGGAACGAATGATATGCAATATATGATACGAAATTGAATGATCCCCTCCTAGGCTCAGGTGGTATTGTTCTAGTTCATCACCAAGCTCATCCCGAGTTCAATTTCCGGTTGGGTCGGAAAATTTTGTATTTTTTTATATGAATGTCCAGTTCATATAGCTGCGACTACTGAAAAGCAAACCTTCCTTCCTCTATCACCCACCTCCTCCTCGTATCACTAACTCTATTACTAACCACTTCTACTAACCCCTTCCACGTGAGCCAAGTTGTTGGTAAACCCAGCTAAGCGGCCCACCTCCTAACAATAATCTACCACCCACCTCCTATCTCCTATCGCTCTATGTAGATAAGCTTCAATAGAACACTACATTTCCCATTTACGAATACTACAATAATAAATAAACGTGATGGGGGAAAACAGACAAAAGCAGAAAATTGTACAAATGAAACTATAAGGAGAATTGGAGGAAGGATATTAAATTTAGGGGAACAATAATTTAAAGTAGATGGGGAAAATAGACGATGAATCAAGACACGACAGGAAGGGAAAGAGAAACGTGGAGAAAGGATACGTTACGGTAGATGAAAAATTAACTCGAAGTAGGAAAGTACATGAAGTCTTTAACTCCATCGTAATAAAGTTCAACGCTGCGTCAGCACCTTATAAGGTACGATCGCTGGGGCGCGCTGCGCTGAGAGAGGACGAAAGGGGACCCAAAGTAACGAGAAAATTGGTAAGATGAGAAAATAAGATTTAAAGGATCTAAAGAAAAGGGAAGAAGTAGTTTATAATCCAGTTCTAGTCACCTAAAAAAGGAAAGGAAACTGAAGTTCTATATTTTATAGAAATCTATATAAAATAGGGCATAGAACCATAAAACGTGAAACCAATTAAAGGGTTGTATTAAGAACTCTAAATGATCATTTTAAGATACAATTAATTCAAAAATAGTTATAATGTTAAAATTATAACGTCATGAACACTTTTATATTTCATTGAAAATGAAACTGGCACTGAATATGACCCATTGCAATGTTTTTTAAAGTAAAATCTTTTTACAAAATACTCGTAATATAACNCAATTTTTTTTTTTTTTTTTTTTTTGCATGCTCTCCACAGAAATATAGGATTTTGGATTTTTTTGCATCATAACCATTGTATTTTGGAGCGATAAAGGTAAATATCAGAGAACCGAGCTACGCTCGGATTTATTCGTGATAAAAATAATTTTCAATTACGTTTTTTCAGAGACTTTTTATAACTAATTTGATAAGTTAACTCAATTTGTTAGTTTAATGAAATATATGTTAAAAATGTATCAACAAATTGTTATATATTTGTATTTTTAACTTTTAGTATTACTTTACTAGGGGACAGAGCAACGTTCGGATTCTTTCTATATAAGAATATTTTGAGGTACATTTTTAATAAAAGAATTATTATTTTTTACTGATTTACCGATTATTTTACCGATGAATTATAATTTTTTATACTGATGACCATCCAGGTGTCTCGGAGGGGCGCCCGCGCTACAGGGTAATGTGTCATTTATCATTTCATTGTCATCGGGAACGAGTGTTGCTTTAGCGTAAAACATTTCATAGAACAGTTAACCTAGCGACGTGCTATGCGAGCGCCTAGCGAATGTACTGCAGACAGAAGGAAAGGAACAGTGTTCCGTTGAAAGATGAAAACCGACTTAAAATTACAATTATGTTCCTATAATAATTTTGTAAAGAGAATTGACACTAATGCTATTCGATTCCTAATATTGAAATTTTATTTCTTAATTAATTATTAAATAAATTATTTTTTACCTCAATATTAATTGAACAAGTCGTAGACACATCAGTCTCCCACTTTCAGTGTAGTTTCCTCAGTGGGTCTCTTTGCAGGTACGAGTTTGGCTTTTTCATTTCAACCAAAATGCACCATTTCACTCAAATCCAATGGTGTGATCTTGCGGCGCACATGTCATCTGTTACGTGAATACATTGCGTGGTTTCACACTGCAGATCACTGCAAGCACACTAGATCATCAAACCTCATATTCTTTCAAGTTTCCGACGTGCTATTTTTTACCACGCAGTGGTCGCGTTTGAGCTGAGCAGGGGTTATATTCAACATTTTTATTACCTTTTGTATATATCTTCTTTATTATATAGTGAAGTCCATAAATCAAAACAAAGAAACGCGTTACAGAGGAAAAAGTCAAGAAACTTTCATATATATCTCTTGATAATTGTAATTATATTATATATANGGTTTAATCATCTTATATTTTTCCACCGAAATCATGTATTGTGATCATAGCAAAGACGAATATCTTCCACGTAGCCTTTGAACGGTGTAACGCGTAAAACATCAATGATAGGTAACGACTTTCTAATGTCCTCCCTTTTCCCTCTATTACTATGAACATATCATCGATTAGTTTACAGTGTGTAACACTCATTATTCAGGAGCTACTCTTCTTCCATCGTTCGCTCTTTTCCTGCATCTCCCCTTTCTTCCCATATTCTCGAATCACAATCTGCACTTTAACTCCCCCTCCTGCTTCTTCTGTACTAGCGCTATTCTCGTCGCAGTTCAATTTTCACCTGCTCCTTCTTCCTCGACTCGGGCATCAACTCCATTTACTTCCTCGACCTCTCCCGCCTGTCTGCATATTTATAAATGACAGCATTATTAACGAATTCTCCTGAACCAACTTACATTCTGCGCTAGTTCACTTGTCCACCCCATTGTAACGCTAAGGGTGAGAGTCAGGGTTGGGGTACTACTACTTTGCAAGGAAACGAGAAGGTTATTTTTGGAACAGCATCAGTGGGTCTGAATTTTTAAATGAAAATATCATCTGGAAAAAAGGGTTCTTCTCTCTACGCAAACAACGTGCCGGAATGGATTTTTTGTATGACCTTTTTTTTTACTTTCTCTCATTTTTTTATTCGAGAGAAGAAAAAAACTGGGGCAAAGAGAAACATGCTCTGAGGTCTGCAGAAAAAGGTTCTGAAATGATGAGACTCGCTGGAAACAAACAAGGACTGCTGTAATTAAGCTTGTTTAAAAAGTGTTTCGTGAATGGGAGTAATCTGGGGTTGGCCGTTACGTAGTTCGCGATGAGGGTTAGTGGGGCGGATGGTTCTGAGAGGAGGAGTAATGTTGGATGGCGACATCGCTACGTGTTCTGAAAGAGAAGTAGTTCTGGTGACATGTGTGATGAATATCTTAATAGTATTTACATTCAGAGCTGAAAATGCCTACATTTTCAATCTAAAATATTTAATGTATTTTATTAAATTTTAAACCATATTAAAACTTCCATTAACGGATACTTTTCAATAATGAATAAATTTTAAGGTACCATGAGTGTCCGTTATAAAGAAATTTTCGAGATCTCAAGCAATCCAAGCGTACTGAATCTCGGGAAGCATTAATTCAAAGTTTCACGAAGATGACAGTGTATGTATGTATGTATGTATGTATGTATGTATGTATGTATGTATGTATGTATGTATGTATGCAAGAAAGCTATTTTCTTTCCTCGACAACTAACGAACAAATCGAGGAACCAACACGCAACTACGGAATCGAATTTCCAAGCACTAAGAATAGATCCCAATTTTTGAAAAGTACATGACACTGGCTTCTTTTAAAATGTCTAAAAATGCTTTCTTTTTTTAGATAAGTTAAAAATTAAACTTGAATCTTTTATAAAGCGGAGTACGTAATAAGTCAGTGTGTCTCAGTAGGTAGAGCGCTGTTGCTGGCTGGATGATCGCTTGGTTTGCGGATTCTTGGTGGTGCGAATTTTTCACACCTCAACATTCCGACTAACACCCAGACCCACTCAGCCTGATGTAAAATGAGTACCGGGCCTATCCTGGGGTCAAATCAGTCGGAGGGAGATGCTGGCCACTTCTCCTTCTAGTGCAGAGGCCAATAAAATGCGGTACTCTACTCCCTTTGGGCACTTTCGGTGATAGTTGGGGGACAGTTTGACGATGACGTATTATTCGAAACTGATAAATTTAACTATTACACTGTTTTGGTTATAAACTAAATTTCTTTGTAGCATTTAAATCTTATGTTAAAAAATATTGTACGTTAAAAGATACAATAATATTACGTAACGAGGGAAAGCAGAATCCTAAGTGTCACTGTCATTGCCATGTCGAGAGAAAACTAAAAATTCACTTGATACGTCTTTATCTTATCTTTCTGAATTAACACTGTCTTGATCCATATATTTCTAATTCTAGAACAATATATTATTTAAATTGAAATTATTCCTCCGACAATTTTTATTATATGTCACAACGTTTCAGTGGTTGATTACTGTCAGCGTCAGGTGAACAAATGTGTTTAAATATATAAACAAATATCTTTGATTTATCTTGGTAACAAAAATAAAACAAATTACCTACATAGACAAATAAAACAATTCCATGGAAAAATAAATTTGTATTATACATGGTTAATTTGTATTCTTTCTGTTACAAAGATAATATAAAAGATATTTGTTTATATATTTAAAAACATTCGTTCACCTGACGCTGACAGTAATGAACCACTGAAACGTTGTGACATATAATAAAAATTGTCAACAAAAATGTGGGAGGAATAATTTCAGTTTAATTATGATTGTGGACGTGCATATTGTCAACATATTATTTCTGAAACAAGTGGGGAATTGAAAAAAAACAGCTTGATTCTATAAACACCGAAATGTGTCGTGAATTACAGTAAAAACAGTGAAATATATCTTTCATCCGAAGACTCGTATAACTACGGTTAAGTCTATACTCCGATAAAGACCCTTGAACAAGTGTCAATTTCACATCGTCCCCTTGCACACCGGTGCTTCGTCCATAAAGCTTTTTATTTACGATTATCAATAAACCATATAGCATGAAGGCTATATTTGCCCCATAATTAATGGAGGGAAGTGTGCTACAGGATACACATGCTCAACCTTCCCCTTCCCCAACTAACCTCACGCCCGTATTTGGCGAGGGCAGATTTGCGCAGAGAGCTCGCCGCTCGCTCGATGTGAGCGAGGCGCAAGGGCAGTACGTTGCGGTGTGAAGGGTTGGGGGATTGGGCGACGTGAGGGCGATAAAGGGACACGTAAAATCTTGATGACGAGCGGTTATCGTAGACCTTGCGTTGGGCATTTGCGTTTCACCGTCATGATGGGGGGGACAAAGGGAACGCGGTGATAATGTTTCTGATGATAGTGTTAAAAATAATGATTTGAACGAATAAAGTTTAAGATATGTATATACACTTATTTTGTATTCGAAATTGATTTTAGTGATTTATAAATCCTCATAAATTCGAGGAGTTATATTGAGAAGAAATGTTTTAACTAGGATATCTTCGATGCGGAGTTTTTGGTGGAGTCACGATTAGTTTATTATGAACAAATATTGCATCATGAAGTTTCCGAGTTACAGAGTTTCAAAATATCTTTCAACCATCAAACACTGACCAGGAACCTAAGGTATATGAAATGATTTGTTGATGATAATATGCGATACAAAAACTTGTCTGTCTGGATCTATTATGGAAACACTATTGAAATAATATTTGTTCAAATGTAGTTCAATGAAATAGTAGATCCAATAATTATAATCAGTTATAAATACACGCAGGAGTCGAACAACATTGACATGTTTAGACAAATTGCCCATGTATCGTAAAAATATAAATTTTTGAATCGTAAATTTTGGAACTCTCGTGTGTGACTTACCAGATAATAGTGCATATGAACATTTAGACCATTAAACTGGCACATACCTGAAAAAAGAAAAAGAATCTTAGAAAATGCATATACTCTTTCAGTGAGGAGTAATATAGTGTTAAATTTGAAATACAACCGTCTATACAAAAATCAGTAGTTTACATTTTCTAATATTTTTTGCTTTTTACACGCAATTGTTTGTGTGATACTTTTAGTCCCAAAGCAAAAGGAGGTAATACCAACATTTTCGTACGCGACTTCCAATTGATTTAAGTTCAAGTACTTGTACTGAACGTCAAATATACTCATTTATAAAAAAATATGTGTTCCGGGCGAGACATAATATTTTATTCAAGATGTGAATGTATATGACAACATAGAAAAACGAAAAAAGGAGAGAAATATTATTTAACATTACAGTAATAAAAAATAAATCATTGAATGATACTCGGGTACTGTACTGAAGTAACAATAAAATAGGGAGATGCATTATACACTTTAAAATAAACAAAAAAACAGGAATTATTTGTACTTTTTGTACGTGGGAAAATTGATGAAATGGATCTTTGAAAACATTGAATTGCAAAGTAAACTATCACAGTAATCTTAATTGTTGTGTCAGGGTTTAAATAGTTCTTTTTATAGAAAATGTTAAATCTGGTAATGTTTGCACATATTTCTTCCGCGTACTTACACGGGGAGAACATAAGTGACAACTTTTGGTCAGGAGAAAATAGCGACGAGCCGGGAATCGAACCTGGGAAGAATGCCACAAATTCAATGTCTTCCGTAGAAATCGAACGCATAAACTTCAGAATATGAACTCATGTTCTAACCATTCACCCCAATTTTTTGTGTCTCGTTAGCAAAACGTTAGCTTAATGTTTATTACAGCTCTATATGTTTGTTTTTTTGATATTTGTTTAATTTTGATATTATTTAATATTTGTCTAAGATATTTGTTTAATTGATCCAATGAGTCTTAAATTTTTCTGTATTTAGGCAATACGAAAATCTCTTTGTCGTGATGTAGAAAAGCGACATATCTGTCAATTAAAGATATTATAGAGAGGCTAGGCTAAAGAACTGCCCCAAAATGTTTTAATTGTAATATTGTCTATTCAGTACCGATGAATCTTCATACATTTGCGCAAAAAAAAATCAAATTTTTGACTTTAAATTAATATTGAATTCTACGCAGAATCTTGCGCGGGCTTTTTTTGTATCCTGAAATAAGAATTGGTTTCACATAGCTAAAAAATCAACTAAAATATCAAATGCAAATAAGAACGCGGTTTTTATACCTCACACGGTATTTAAAGCAATAATTCATCAACATAAAAAAAATAAGTCAAAAGCAAATCTAAATTTATTTTCATATGTTAAGTTCAGAAAATAATTGTATATATGTATGTGGTTGTGATTGTACATTCAATGAAATCCTTACGGTCTATGTGATTCCCTTAAATTGAAGCTTTTTTACTGAAATTATCATATAAGTAAATTTTTTTTCCGTAAGAAATTAGTAACAATGTATAGTTCATGATCAAAACCTGTTCGTCACCAAAAAATTTAAATGATTGTTGTGTAGAAAACATCCGGTTTCAACTTCCGAGTAGTGATAAACATGTTTCTGTAATAAAATTTATATCAATAAAATTGTAATATAAAATTATTTTAATTTTATATGTATGTAGTATTTATTCATATCTGTGTAACAATTCTTGATATATTACACTTATAAACCGAGTTCATTCCGTGAAAGTGTAGGGTAGGAAGCACTAGTTGGGGCTGTTTTATCCTCTCGGGAGGAACATTTCGATCAGTCTGCGAACCAGCCAGCGCGCGATCAAGTAGTAAACATCGATGCATCATAAATAAGACATTAAGTAAATAAATCATCAGTTCACATGAGAACTGCAGTGACTGAGACTTTGTACAGTACTCGCGGCGAAAGAATAGTATTGAGGGAGGAGCCTAGAGATCATGTCAAAGTCGAGTAGCGAATACCATTATTGCGAGATCGCTGACTCTTCCTCTTGCTGTTGACACGAGCGTATTCTAGTCGGGTCAGCTCAATTTTAGCGAGTTCAGGTTCGGATGCTGCCACCTACATTAGACGATTCATAGCACCGACATATAACGACTGTGACGGACAGAGGGTTTAATCTTTAACCTTCGGTAGCGAAGAGGCTGCTTGAAGTTAGCTCTTTCAAGGGTTATAGCAGCCTTTAATCAACGGCATGACGCCAAGAATATGTAAATCTACCCTAGGATACCTCCTGCAGCAGACATGTGCTCTCGCTCGATTGGTTGCATCTCGTTACTATTCTTTCGCCGCGGGAACTATAGATAGCAGTTACCACAGTCACCGCGGTAGGAATTCCCGCACCCTTCACCATATTCAAGGGGGGGGAGGAGAAGCAGTTTGGATGACCGGTGCATCTTCCCGATTTGCGCATCACGTGCTCCCAATAGCATCCCTTTTCTCCTCACCTCCTTCACCAGCAGCACCACCGTCACCGCACCGCGCCGCATTGCACACGACCACCGGCGCCTCCCCTCTCGAGTCGGACATCGATACATGAGGCACGTATACTGTAATGCGATGCTGCTGACCTCTAGCTGAAAGCTACGTGCTTCGAATACGAGCAACTGACGACGACGCTCGTGTCGTCGAGATCCCCCTCCCCCGTCAACCTCCCTACTATCACCCCGCCCTTTCTCTTTCCACAACTCTACCTCTCCCAAGAGTGATCATCTCGTCTACCGTAACGCGCTGGTGAGTTAGTGTAGATCATTCGGAAAACGTACCACATGTTGGAATTGCTCCGTGAATTTCCTTTCCTGGCTTAACGAAGAAAGTTATTTTTCAATGTTATTTTAGGAAAAGATGGGAACAAATTCAAAAATCATCTATGGACGTAGTTCCTATTATATTGCGGTACACAACTATTAAAAACGTCTCCACACGTATTACATTTAAACGTGCCATTATTTTATTAAATTTAAACCAATTACGAATCGAAAGAGAATTCAATGGTTTAAAAATAATTAATATGAAATAGATACGCCAAACCTTTTTTGAGAGTTATTTTAAAACTAATTATGTGAGAGAATAGGGTTTCATTATTTCTTGTATTGAATACTGGACGAGTGACGCAATTGGAACGTAAAAAAGGCACCACCAATCTCCGTTCTCCAAGAATTTTATTTATTCCGCATTTTACTTGTTTCGTGAAATACGTTTTCTAATTTTAAACATTTACTTATCCCTAGCAGCACATAACCCTTCCAACCCTAATTCGTACTATTCATAACTTCCAAAACTTTCTCTCTTCCCCTCGTACATTTATCATTGCACCCCTCCATTACGTTTAAATGCCGACAATTTTAGAAACTAGCAATACGCTTTAATTTCCCCGACGAGATAACACGTGTTACGAGCACCGTGTCAGGTGAGGGTTCATACAAATTTCTGTGAACGGCGAGAGATAGGACAATAAACTCGTACTACGAGAAGGCGCTATTTTACAGAAATGCCTTACAATTTCGGAACCCCTAACTCATAAAAGTTTTGAGTTAAGCAGTTCATTTTCTAGCACATAAATGTATATTTTTGTCTTGTGTTAATGACTATAATTATTTAAATTTTTTTTCACCTTTTAGTTTAAGTTATTCGTTTTAAGTATCAACTATATTCGAATTTCTTTTAAACAAGTATTTTACCTCCTTTTTGTACTTTATTTCCTCTTCGATTATTTATTTTAATACAACTATCTCATTAATCACTATGATATATATGAATACGTACACAAAGGGAATGTACAACTCATGCTAATTATACGTATGTTTGTATAATAAAAAATTCGTTATTTTTAATGAAATAAAATATCTGGGTTTTTTTTCTTCGCCTCTAAGATATTTCTTTGTCTCGTAATCACACATAAAAATCAACATCTTGTTTCTCCCGGTAGAAACGTATCCGGTTCCTTTTGTACAATCTCATCCAGCCATTTCCCACATATTGGTAACCCAAAAAGGGCTCGTGTCTGTAAAACATATGGCATTATCTCTGGTCCTAAATACCATTTAATATTCATAAAGAACATAAACTCTCTGACATTACCATGGAAATGATCCCAGACAAAGAGAGCAGTTCACATATTAAGCAGACGCTAGACGTGTTGAGTCTGAATCTGTGGTTTAAGTAGAAACGCGCCATGTTCTTCGATTTTTTATCGATGTTTCGAGGCGTTATTTTGTAATTATCTGAATTCCGAATTCCTCAACACCAAAGGTTGTGGTAGAACGGTGGATATGATGTTGGATCTCAATTGGGGATAATGCATTGAATCGACTACTTCCATGTAAATTATTTCCTGTGGAAATTACATTAAGAGGTGATAAAACGTGTTGTATAATTACCAGGAAAGCTATGCAGGACGTTCATACATGTAACGTCTGAGTTTCAATAAAAAAACTTGTTTTGATGAGGAACATATCAAGCCTTTTTTGCCATGATATCATCAATGTTATTTTTCGGCTCAAAAGTTGGAAAAATATGAAGTCCAAGAAAGTAGTCAAATACATAATTTTATATTATTGTCGAATTTGTTCAGCTTTTGAACATTTTAGAATCATAGAAACTTTTTTTACCAATTTCTTTAATAAGAACAAAAAATCTCCTACTTTTCTTCTAACGAGCTTACTTAAAAGAAAGAAAAAAGTTTTAAAGACTTTTCGTGTTTAATGGTGGGAACGCCTAAATCACATGTACATTGCCTATAACGAACCACACTTGAGATACCTTCGAAGGAGTTTGGGCAAAATGAGCCAGTTAGGAGTTCAATAACCCAGGGGATGATTACCATAGCAGCTTAAATGACAGGGTTTTAATCTGATACCTAACAGCTCATTCAGTCGACCGAAGAGACAATGCGTTTATAAAATATTTTTCTGATCATTCCCCCTATAATATTAGTGTTAAAGTGTAAAGAATTGTAATACAAGAAATCTTAATTTACATACATTAATACCAAAGGTACTGTTCGATATTTTTGACAAGTGTGAATGAGACCTAACCTGCAACAGATAGGAGTTTGAAACTTACCACCCAAGTATTAGCGACCAGTGAGTGACGAACATAGTTGTAAAGTTTTTCGATGTTTTATATAAATTTGAGATGTCTCAATGACGAAATTCGAAGGCGACAGCTCTCCGAATAGTATATGCCTGCTTGAATAATTTGAGTGGAATTATATTCAGAAGAACCGTTTTGGCAGGTCATCTTCGGTCGTCCTTATGAGAATGTAGTATACGTAAAACAAACATGAACAGAAACGCACCGTGTTTATTAGTGTATTGTATATTAGTTGCAGTAAATTACTTTATTGCCCTCAATGTGATCATACGCAGTTTTGTAACAGCGCACTTGACAATAAATTATTTATTTATTTGTCAGTCTAACTGGCTTGATGTTGGTATGGAACATGTACTCAGTGTAGTCAACGCTTTTACTTCGCCATCGTCCCTAAGAGTAATGATAAGGGTACCTCGGGTTCTGTTGGCAAGACATCCAAACTTGAATCCATTGCCAATCTCGGACACCAATTCAATTCACTTGCTCTTATGGCGCTGTTCTGTACTTTCTGCATCGCGAGTGTGGAACGAATATTATCTCGTGTCTTTGTTTGTTGTGTTATTAACTTGTATTTCTTTACAGCAAATAGTCGCTTTTGTGACTACTATTAATATTTATTTGGATATTACTTAAATTCTTTGTGACCACGCTTTTACTGAAAATTTTAAGGAATTTATCATATCAAGAAGAAATATTAGTAAAACTTGAGAGTAAATTAACTGGGCACATGAGTTTGAGTAGTAAGGTTTCTTATTTCTTCTTTAATAGTGCCCATTCTATTGAATACGGTTTTCCCGAATTACTTCGGTTTGCTTCATGCTTCGTAAGTAAAAGATGTAGCGCGACGCTTTAATCTCACATTACCAGCTGATGAGAATGACATAGTGGACCGCTGCCTGCACGCGAGTGAGTTTCAAGGACTTGTTTCGTAGAGGTTGACAATTTGTTCGAGGCAGCCATATCGAATAATTTTAGGCAAAGTTTCGTGACTTTAGAATATCTTTGTTATAAATATTTCGTATCCACACAAAATACATTTTATACATACATTGTTTCGTCTCCAACGTGTAACGAGCTAATTTTACATATTCCATTTGTTACTGCCTTATACAGTAGGTTGAGAGAGGAAAGGTGTTTGAATCTACTCTGAGTTCTTTATTTATTCATTAAAATATGTTTTAATTCTAGTTATCAAACAATAGAATTTTTGAATCAACTCTTTTGTCATAGTGTTGATAGCGTAATTAATTAAAATAATATTGAATTTGGTTGACCAGTTCCCTAAAACTTTCTTTTTCCACGTACGGGTAATTGTAGATCTAAACTATATTTATTTAAACTACCCTGAGAAGTAAATAAGAAAATGGGATTCGCTATAGTACAAATTTTAGCGTTAAATTTTGGTTACAATATTTTCATCTCTACGATATCTTGTACACAAAATGATCATTTTTTTTCCTTTTCGAGCTAGGTCCTTAGATATTACTTTAAGCTATTTAGTGAATGCTTCTTCTATATAATAAGAATACATAAATCTATATTTGTAAATTTTAAATTTTGTGAATATTTTATCCGTAATCATTAACTTATGTATTTTAACTCTTTATCGCGTATATATTATAATATCCCACATTTTAGAGTTTTCAAGCCAAAACTTCAAAATTTCATAATTAATTTTTGGAGTTCCTTCTGAGAATAGTATTACAGAAAGGATCTTCTTTTCCCTCTAGTCATCCGTCCGCACAAGATTGAGTTTTCATCGCTGGATCGTGGGAAGGTTTCATCACGCTACAGGATTTATTTGGGAACGGATTGCCTGAGAAACTTGAGTGTTCCAAGAAAACGGAAAATTTAATTATATAATCTTTCTTTATTTTGCACGTAATTTCTAAATTAGATTCTTTACACTAGTTTAACGTAACATGAAAGTTTTTCGAGAAATTTTCCAGATGATTGATTATCTATGATGTAGGCCTATGTAACTCTTTGACACTTTTTTGCTGACTCAAGAGCTGCAGTATTGAATTGATCTTCTTTAATCAAGAAATGTTACTTGATTAGAAATAAGAAATTCAAAAATTAGTACTTTTTTCAGAATAAATATACTTGGTTAATAGTGTAGAAGATTTCAAACATATTAATTTCTAATTTTAGTGATATTCTACAAAATTTCACTTAAAAATGATCGTAGTTGCCAATGAACAACCAACATTATTGAAGAGTATACAAGAGACCAAAGTTAAGCAACTGTTGTATAAGATGGGTACCAAATTAATGCTGTATAAAGAAAAAATTGGATGGCTTCTGGGATCAAGAAAATAATTAGTTGCTATTATAATTTGTAATAAAGTATCTAGTTTGGTCCGCAGGACTCTTATTCACATTGCGTTATAAATAATGTTCTTACATCTTTAATTATTCATCCCTTGGGATAATTATGTTATGTTGAATGAAAATTGGAGACCATACCGGTATTCAACTCGGGAACATCAACTTAGCGTGCTGACGCGCAAATGACTGCGCCTTCCCATCTTTTGGCGCCAAAATATTTAAAGATATAAGCCCCTTCCAAAATAAAATCCTGGAACAATTACTGATAATGATCTAAATCCTTATTTATCCTTGTTTCAACCATTGCTTTCTGGAGTTTTAATCGCTCCACAAACGAAAAACTAAGGGTAACTGTAATCTCTCACAGAAACACGTATCAGTATCACTGATTTCCATCAAGGGTCCAATGCACTAGTCACCAACCTCTCGTGGAAGCTGCGACGTTCTCGATTCCTACCCTCAACCCCTCCCCCCTCTTTCGCCCCTTCCTTGAAACCGCCTTAGTGACCACCGCTGAAACCACCACTAGGGTCTTCCGATAATGTACTCCCCACCCTTTCTGGTCCTCTGTTTCTCTGCTGTATATTGACTCGTCCTCGTCCGTAATCTCACAAGGCCTTGAGATAATACCCTATCCTCAACGGAGAGGGAAGTAATGGAGAAATGGCAACGCTACTTTCATAACTTTTTCACATCATCATCAAAATAGTTATTATTCCTAAATGTGTACTACTAAAGTGATGCAAGTTAAAATGAAACCTTATAATAAGGAAAGTTCCAATATTCAAAATAAGATGATATAAACCCAAGAGCAAATTATATACACATTTCTTTTCATGATCGTACAGGAAGGGATGATTTAATATGAGGATATACCAATGAAAGGAGATTTCGAGGTCTCTGTGGAACATACGTATGTAAGTTATGTTTTACTTGTCTTTAATAAATGGAATTGAAGATCGGAAGAAAGGAAAATGACATCGCTCGAGAACCAGCATCTAAGTGATATACAATTTTTACGTTTATTAACACTTACGCTAAAGTGAATCTCAGTGAAACACAAAACTGTGTTATATTTTTAAAATGTTTTAAATTACTTATATTTGTAACTAAAAAGTGTTTCTTTCCTAATTAAGTATTATGCCAACATTGCTGTCTACGAAAATAAAATTGAAAAGATTTTCAAAACTTAATGAACACGTTACCTTAATATTGTGTTTTCATAAACGCAAAAATTAATTAGTTAAACAGATTGTTAAGTCTCAATATTAGTTTTTAAATTACTCATGGTCTTGTGAAAAACAAAAAGAGAAAACGCTGGGGATATTATTTAATTTATAAAATTATAAAGGAATGCCAAGCAGAATTTATTTCATTCTCACTAACGCATTAACTCATTCTCAACTCATCCTACACCAGAACCCGAAAAGTCTAATGACACCGACCCTTTAGCAATCTCATCACACAAACCACTCGACTCCGTACTCAACGGCGACTGAACGAGATTAATTCATTAATGTAATCAAATGAGTTTATAGAGTTCTATTGAAGGCAAAAGCCTATTTTGAGACAAAGTGTATTCTCCATAGTGTTATTCCACGCCCGCAAACTAGCCAAGTGGTCGGGAGTGCTAGATGTTTGTGTTTGCATGAGAGAAAGAGAGAAGTTGGAAGTGGAGCGTGTGAGTGAGTTAGTTACAGAGTGACACACTCCCGGCGGCTTGTTTGAAACTGTTACCGAATTTCCTGGATAAGTTTAATGAGTACATAAGGAGTTAGAGTATGTCTCCGTGTAGTTGGTGGTGGAGTAAGACGACATTAAGGTTCGCAATGAGTGTACGCGTGGACCCCAGAAGCTGCAGGTACAACTTGAAGATTTGTGTAACTTGGTCACGGGTACAGAAGATAAAATAAACATGGGCATTGAGAAATGTTGTGATTCTTGTAAACAAGGATGCCTCAAATATGTATTAAAAATTTATTTAAGTTGTACGATATTTGGATTTGTTTGTTGGGTGGTTTATTCTACAGCAACTTTCTTCGAACCTTCACTAAAACATTAGATTTTCACATTTGTAAGAAAAACATGATTAATATTTTCGTTGTGATAATGCAAAAATAGCTGAAATTTCCAGTAACTACACGCACAAGAAGACAATAATTTTTGAAGTATGTTTCAAATATTTCTTTTTACTTTCTCATATACGCAGTACATAGGAAGTATTGTAATCGTGAAAACGAGATTTCGACAGAAATAGTGGTTCTGAAAAAGTGGTTTTTGGCATAATACCCGTCTGTCTGATCATCCATCCGTCCGTCTGTCTTTCCGTCTGTGCGCAGCGATTCTGTATAAATAGACGAATCAATTTAATTCGCATTTCGTATTTACGGTAGAATTTACTAGTTGTCGATGCACGAGTTCTATTTTTTTAAACTTTAAAACAAAGGTAACTTCACATGAAGGTCAAAGTACTCTTTCGAATATTTCTTAAGAATGGTTCCGACGATTTTGATTAAAGTTTGATATAGACGCAGAAAAATAATTTCTGTCTACTACACTTTCACATTAGTTTACTGTTTCAAGACGCTTGAATAATATTTAACATAGTAAATGGACCAATCATACGTAGAATACACTTTTTGTAAACTGAAATGAAAGATATGATAATGATAAAATACAAAGGAGGACAGCAAACGCACTGCAGATGTGAAAATACATCAATTTCTACCTACAACGAAATTATATTTACAAAATACTTTTAGGATATTTATAAAACTGATAAGTAGTTATGTGTTTTCAAATAATATTCTGAATATTTATTTTACTTTCAAATTTCAAATAAAAGACAGTAATAAGTTCATATAGCGACTTTGAGCATGAATAGAGCACTAGAAGACGACCAAAATACAGAGGACCACGTCGGAAATGAATCTTTCACTATAGAATTTTTTCTATGCTTCAGACGGAGAAACGTTCGAATATGAGAAAGCAAGTGCACCACTAGTTTTTTTTTTCAAGAATAAGCTGTCAGTTACAATTAGTTTTCTGCATGTAAATAATGTTAATAGAATGTAAATTTGATGTACGTAGAAGTTTTAGGGAAGAAACTGTATAACTCTTTTTAATCAAACCAGTTGAATATATTCACTCATCAAACATGATTTGCATACAAAAGAAAAAGTTTTATATTTAAGTTCATGGTTTCCTCCATTGATTGCATTAGACGCGTAGCAAACTATAAAACAGGGATTTGGATGTAACCTTACGTGCTCAATCCGTTAAGATACCGTGGAGACAGATAAATCCTATCTATTAGTTTTACTTTCCGCTCCATTGAACTGGTAACTAAAATATAAGTTATGTGTAAGGTTAGTAACTTTCAAACAAGTTTATCTATCAACAGACACGTACGCAAAATGTCTGAGTCTGAATAAAATATTAATTAGTTAATTAATTAATACAGTAGCAAATTCAAAGTATATTAAGGGTATAACTTTAAAGCTTGCAACACTAAGTTTATCGTAAAAAAAAAGTATTCCTGTCTACGAACAAAGATTGTATTGATGCTGTTCCAACGAAAGGTTTTCTAATGCAAACTTGGAATGTTAGAGGCCATTGAACTTGCTTTGGGAATAAATAGAACGCCGAATATCACGGTATAGTACGGAATAAGCAGAAAATTCGCTAGGGAGGGTCTCTCGTCTCTGTTTCCAGAGCTCATCGCTGCGAGTAGAGTACACAAGAAAGTTTCACGTCGTATCTTGGCGGGAAAACCCCAACTATAGGGACGAAGCTTCGAATGTTACGAAAGTAGAGAGAATCAGGGTTGACCAATATCATGGAAATTATGACACATTTCTATAAACATGGGTGAATTAAGGTCTGGCTTATTATATCAGTGGTATATTTATCTTATTAGAATATAAAAAAGTCCTATTTCTTTTCTTCCCTTCATCCGTAGTCAAGTGGTGTCATATTTACTTCCTGATTATTAATAATAATAATAAATATATCAGAAAATAAGTTACAAAATGCGTATGACCACGTGGAATAAAATGAATTAATGTACTCTCCGGAAGCAAGCAAGGGACCAACCCATCAACTCCGATTAAGGATCCTAAGACAGAGGCGGATTTAACATTTCAGCAAACCCCTAAGATAAGAAAAAAACTATTTCGGTAAGTGTTATAATATTAACGGAATACCAACAAATTTGTATTTAATAAAACACAAAACAAGTTATTTCACAAGTATGCATAATAATGTATAGATTATTTGGAAAATACTTTTTAAAAATCGTAACTATTAAAATAACTCTAAATTCCAGATTTACTATTTCAATAGACATCGCCTTTGGTCAAGAGCATACAGAGCCTGTATAAAAATCCGTCTATATCCGAAGGAAAACTGGAGAAAAATCCGGGCCGGGATGGGTTGGACGATTTCAGCTGTTTCCCCTCATCTATTTCAGACCAATGTCGGTTCAGTGTCTTATATTCCGCGACAACCCAACATCTCTTTTCAAATTTCTTCACCATAGTCAAGTACTTAGGTGGAAGAGTAGCCATGATTGTCAGAATCTCACTACATCACGAAATAATAGGATAAATAAAATCAATACGATGGAGAAAAGATTATGGCGACCTTTATGACCATATCCCCTAGCATTGTCAACCAAGGTGATGGTGCATTCTCTTTCCACACTAACACTTTTAATTTCCCGGAATATTTAAGTTTTCATGTCTTCTTTGTCAACAAGCGAAGGGACCTAATTCAGCATCGCATTACAATTAAAAAGAATGGTATATTTATTTTGTAAAATTATCTTCGGAATGTTTGATAAGTTTGTGTTTCTTTCTGTCATCGGTCTCGGCTCCCGTTAATTGTGCCCCATTTTTCTTTGGTCGCAACGCTTTGGGCAGAACCAATTTCGCTATTTTGTCGTTCCGTCTTCCACTGTCATCTAGTTGTGGATGCTCAAGGGATCTTTCACATGCAGCATACTACATGCCGTGAGTGAATTTTTGCACCCGAAAAAAAACGTCACCTTCGACCGGATACTCGTGTACTCGGGTGTGAGAAACTACTACAGTAACCACACACCTATCGGCACCGATGATGAGATCGAATGAAATACAATAGAAATTGGAGTACCCCAAGGACAACAGTCATTATTATTCTATTTATTTTCCTCAAAGAGTAGTGTCCTAAGAAAAGTAAAGTAAAGCTGCGTCAATTTGAAAAAGTATATATAACTTAAAAGTCACTCATTGAAAATCATGTTCATGAAATTATCAGTTCCTGGCACTATTCATAATGGTATTATTCACAATGTTTTGGGAACTCTTCTCTGTTTTTGCTAAATTTACCTCACCTCATTCACCCTCTTCTTGATTTTTGGACTCGGTATCGAGAAAATTACTTTTTATACACTACGAAATATCCTTTCATAGATGCATATAAGACCGAGTATGAAGCAAACTGTTCGCAATTTCAAACTGCGAAGGATGACATTGAAATGTTGTACAACCCTGGCGCTGAGGCTCGCTGTGTTCGGGAACCCACGTTGCACGGCAGATTCACGAGAATGGCAGTTTTAGAGGATGGGAATAGAAGTCTTCGATGAAGGAAAGGACAGGAAATGAGGGAGAGCGATAACTGTACTATTAAGTATGAAACTCTGCAGAGAAAACAAAGATGTAATTCTCATTTGATTGAACATTATTAAGTACATATGATACATTCCTATTCTCGTGTTTGTTATTTTAGTTAATTGACTTCCCGAGTAAAATCAAACTCCATTCTGTCAATGTACACAAAATAGACGTTATTATTCTAAAGGGAATGTAAAGACTACATTACCTTCATAGAAATTGCAGTGAGTATTTCATTAATATTTATTACCCGGTTGCACAATAATTACGTCATTATTTTTTTCTTCCATACGTCTCTGTCGATAGTAATATACATTTTTTCTTATCAGAGAAAATGAGGAATCTTTCACTAAAAAACATGACTATAGTAGGGAATTACTTCCGATAGTGAATCGATTTAATACAAAATAAATGGCTGACTAACTACAGGCATATCGGAACCTAGGCAATGCATGGCACTCGAGTCCAAGATACACATCACTCTAAGAACTTACTCATCCTCTTCCACAAAAGTGTTTCAAAATTAGATGAAAGAATGCCTATTGTCTTTGAAATAACAACTACGTTTACTTTATCTAACAAATACATGCTTTATATTTTATTTTTGTCCTGGAAAACAATTCATTGAACTTCAAAAAATATACTACTATACGTGTAAAACATCTGAAGTAGGATTTCCAGATCCACATAAAGTAAGTATTTATGAAAAGTGATACCTGATCATTTTCGTGCTCCATGAAGATGTGTTGGTAATTATCCATTTTTTGAGATAATTAAGGGTGTGTTTCGAAAGAAGGCAGTCTACTAAGTTCAAGCTTTAAACTTCCTGAACAAAATCCACGCACACTTTATATTTCATATGATGGAGTAAAGCACTTTTCAATTTTTTATTTACTCGCTTATACCACATTTCGCCAAATTAATACTACACCCTTCCAACATATCAAGAGACTTACTAGACCAACAATATAAATATTCCTTCACTTTCGCTTCTGTGTTACATTACGAGTCTTATGAGACTGGAAGTGACAAGTGTTTTAATTCCTGTCTCTCATTAAGAATCACATAAAGATTACGAGACTGCTTTGAATAGAAATACTGATCTCACTTTCTACATACAGACTCTAAAATTTTCTCGTGATTACTTCGCGTGGGAGAGTAATGCTTTAGTGGAATTGAGTGGAGTAAAATGCCAGAAATGAGACAGTATTTCTCTGCCTTTGAGGCGAGGTATTGAGTCCTAGTGTTCCTTTAAATTTTGTTCAGTGCAAGATGCTATTATACTGCGATGTTTTACTAAGAATGGTAATTTATTGAAAACAAAAAAACAAATATTTTTGAAAATTATTAGTGAAAAACGAGAACGTCCTGTTAAATGTATGACACTTCCAAGAATGAGTTTCGAATAAGTTTATTCGATTGCTATCTACATTTACATCTTTCAAAATGAGATAAAATGTAGTAAAAATATTAATTTTACTCTTACATTTGTAGTTCAACGCAAAATATCGATAATGTGAATATGAAATCATCATTCTAAATGGTCGCTCTAGTTGCAACGTCAATTAACTTTGCAATGACAACAGCTTAAATGGATCTTTACTTAAGATGGATAGGAAGAGAAACCAAATGCGTCAGATGTGACCAAGATCTGCTGCACGCGTAACACTGATAAATATACAGTAGTCGTAACACTTGGGTCTGACGCCAAAGTTTCTGGTGTTCAATAGGAAAGTATTTTCTGATTCAATGTTCATTAATAGATATAATACGTAATTTTGAATCCAATACTGTGATGACATTAATTCTTTCTTTTGCTTTGAAGTCTGCGTCTCATAAACGAGTTGTCTAGGTATATAGAATTTATCATTTATCCCCACGGTCATTAGTCTGAAATAAAAATTCCGTCATTAATTAACATGTTGTTGAGTTATGGGGTTTTAAATTATTGAATAAGTGATTTTGTTGTGGAAAAGATATAAATAAAAATAAGGTAAGGGATATCGTTTTCTTCGTGTTTACTATGTCGAATAGACTATCATGGATGTTATATCTTTCCTTGTCTTTTCTCCTTCGTTATCCTGGAACAAATGTCAAGATAATGAGAATGCCCAACATGGTTTCAAAAGTAGGAATAATTCCTGAGTAATATGTTTGAGTTTCACGTGGAACATGTACGGTGTGATTAAGAGTGAATTATCATATCCAAATTAACAATTTCCAAAGCATTGTTCTAATTCAAACTTTCAAGAAATCAACTGCATTGACAGGTGCAACCATAGCTACTCTCATTTCATCATTGTTTATCATACTTCTCATACAAGGCAAACAGTACTATTGGTGTACGATGAGAAGGGTATGAATGAAATTAGACGTATAACCAGTTATGTCTAACGAGCAGTTACAATCCCAACAATGGATGTGGATATTACACTATCATGTACACAAGTTTATTACAATCAAATTAGTGAAAAGATTTCGAATATTTTCAAACAAGGAACTACATATGTAGGTCTGTACTTTTGGAAACAATGATACTTGATATGAACAAAGTAGTGATACATGAGGAAATCCCGGTAAAATGAAGTCGGACTCAGTTTTCGAGGACTGCAATGAGGATCGGAGTGCATGAGTGAGGATGGAGACTGGCGTGCTGGTGAGGTCGATACTCACTGTGGCGGCCAAGACGCCAGCCGTGCGCGCTTATGAATAATGAATGCGGTCGACGGCAGACGCCGCGCCGCCCTGCCACCCCCTTCACACAACAGCAACAGCAGCAGCAGCGACTTCACCGCAAACACCGCTGCTCTTCCATGAGGTTTCTTGGGTGCGGAAATCTCTAGCTCCCTCCCCTCCCCTACTCACCAACCCCATCTCGTTCTTACCCCACTCTCACTCAGATTCTGCACTTCTGTATTAACGTTAGTTTATATTAATCTTGTCGCCTTTCTGGCTTGAAACATAAATGACACATTTCTTACATCTATTACTTCATCCGTTGTATGGACAAGCTTTTGGACATTGATGCTTATTCATTCGATCAGTAAAGAAACATACAATTTTGAGAGACTTATTTTCAAATTCCAATAATATTTCAATTTCATAAGATTATTGAAGTTAAATTTTTAATATTACCCATTGTAAGGTTTTGGTTTTTTTCTTTCAATGTATTCATTGAAATTGGAATATATGAAATAGAATATCCCCAAATAAAAAACTAGTATCTCTCTCTTCTGTTTCTGCACTTCTTTATTAATGCTAGTTTGTATTAATCTTTAGTATTCTTGACTTGAAACATAAATGACACATTTCTTACATCGTTTACTTCACCCGCTCTAAAGACAAGCTTTTGAACCCCGCTACTTATTCATACCATCATTAAAAGATCAGACGTTCTTGAGAGAGAATTATTTCCCAATTACAATTATATTCCAAAATACTATTTATGTTAAATTTTTAATTTTACCCATTGTGTGGTTTCGGGATTATTTTTTCTTTCCATGTTTTCATTCAAGTAGTAATATATAATGTAGAATATCCCCAAAGAAAATCACCCCCCACTTTTTTGTCAAATTTTTAAATAATTAAAAGCAAAAGCAAAATTTTGAATCGTGCATACTAACGACGATAGTATTCAATATTTCATGCTTAAGTATCGTACTACGATAATGCACATCGTAGTTCGTGAATGCTTAAACAATGCATTAATTTTGATTTTACTATTCCTCCATGTACTTGCTGTATTCAGCATTGTGCCTTGAGCGTTGAAGCAACGCCAAAAGCACTCAACGTTTCTCCTCTGAGTCCTGACTGCAAAAAGCGTCTCCAAGGTCTCGACGCGAGGACTTCAGCGCGTTGCTGACTCTGCGCCGCTCCGTCTGAGACGCTCTCCAACGGGACTCCAAAGATACGAAATGCTTCACTTCCACTCCACGCTTCCTTCCGTTTTTCCACATCTTGCTTCGCCGCTACTCCAACTCTGTCTCCAGCGCAATTCATTAGGGACATGAATTCATTTCATACAATTATTAATACATTTATCTACACTAATCTATTCTCTCTGACGTTATAGTAAGAGCTCAGACTTTTCTTATTTTCAATATTTATTTCCTGGTTCTCCATGGTTTCGGAGATTTAATTTCTATGAAATTTAACTTCATTTTACATTCTCTATAATATATTGTGAGATACAATCACAAAATGTTATACATGTCCATGAATATACCGCAGCGTTGACGCAGTGAATCTTGTCACTGATGCATGCACAATTTAAATGACAGTTGGCTTCAGATAGAGAATTAATTTCGTACTCAGACAAGCGTGAAATTAATTTCCTATCTTCTAATACTACTGCATCTATGTCTCTCCGTATACACTTTATTTCAATAGGGAGCCAAATGATCGTTCCTCTGAGATTGAACAAGTGGGTAAATCGTATTCAAAAAACAGTTATAATATTTCCCTTTAATTCCTGATTATTGAATAAAATTTTAAGTGGGATTGGAATGTTATGGGAATAATTAGTTTCACAAAGTTCACATGTTATTGATTAGAATAATTTTAAACATATTTGCAATTTACTTTTGATATTTTCCGAGAAAGGATATCCAAGTTAATGTAAACTATTCTTAATGTTATTTTATGAATTATTTAGAATTATAATAGTTGCATAAAATTATAGTTTCAATTTAAAATGTATTTGATGTTTGAAAAATTGTGTTTCTTCTATTTAGACAGACTTAGATTTAGGTTAATTAGACAATACAAATCATCCTGTTATTAAGGCTTATATGGTAAGAATGCCATATTTCAGAAGAGGTAGTAACCAAAAATCTATTTTCTTCAGAACTCTTCATCACAGTTGCACGTATTGGCATGAAATGGGAACCTCCTATTTTTGTTGTAGATTCGAATCCTTCTCCCAAAAATACCTAGGGTTTGTCAGAAATATTTCTTTCCTTTCCTGGATGACGCCTTTATCGACAAAATTATTTTGTTCTTCGTTTTTGCAATTAAGAACCTATATATTTGATTCTGCATTACATTTGAAATACAAATTTAAACAATTTTGTAAAACACAATTAATTTTTTTTTAAATTTAAATTAGATTTGTAAATTTGAATTTACAGTTTTGTAAATTTGAATTTACAGTTTTGTAAATTTGAATTTACAGTTTTGTAAATTTGAAGTTTTTGCGATTGGACACTTGAAATTGTGGTTAATAAACTACTTTTTCTGCGATTCAGAATCAGCGATGCGGTCATAGTAGTTTGCTGTTTCCTTTGTAGTTGAATTTTCGTTACCCTTCTTACTGGAATTGCAGCTTGAGATAACATACATATACATTAAATGTATTGAAGTATATATACTAACTTTCCGTATTTGTTCAAATTATGACAGAAATGGATCAGAAAATGTAAGTAAAAATCTTAATATTTTATAATGTTTCATCTGTTAATACAATATTTAATATTAACATTCACAAAAACCTTTTAATGTATCAGAAATGTATATTCGAAATGTTGTTCCATTTTCGTAAATAACAGAATATATTTATGCAGCTTTCCTACTGCGCACAATAATTCGAGTATCAGTGCAGTGGTCGGATGTCGTGCGGATATCGGAAGATATCGAGCTGACAGACGTCTTGCACTGATTCACTTTGCTTGAGCATTAAAGATTCATCGTGTGTAGACAGTACATTGTGAGAGAAATCGAGTAATGCGTTAGCTATGAGATAAGATGTGTGCTACGACAGCGTTGTCTGTCAATAATTTGATATCTAAATCCACTGGTTGTACTGTATATGATGAAAGATAAAATTACCCATTACCAATGATATGGAGTATTAATTATTTACGAACAAAGGATTGTAAACATAGATTTGGATTAATAAGGAATGTTAATGAGGGGTATCTTTCACAGCAAAACTTAGATGTTTTGCTGTGAATAGAAAAAGTGATAACGTTCAGACAGGTGAAAATGACGATGAAGAATGGGAATCGAACATGGGATTTGGTTGTCGGGGTTAATGCAGAAGTCCCGGGTTCGATTCCCAACTCGTCGCCGCCTGGCTGAAAGTTATCACATATCTTCTTCACATGTAGGTTCACGGAAAAAAACATACGCAAGAAAATTATTTTCCTTTGATATATAAAAAATATCTTTCCAACGCATAACTTCATGATTACTTAACTAGGTTTAATGCCAACACAATTATCTATTTTTGTAAGAGACACACACGTTGTCTTAATCTCCTTGCAGCTTTACGTTCAACTTTCGCAGGGGGTGGACCGCAACCCGCAAAGCGCCACACGCAGCAGTTGAGCGGGTTGCATGAGTAAGAGCATGCAGGCGTACGTCATTATTACTTTAGGGAGCAGTGTAGACGGAAGTGTAAGAGGCCTAAGACACGCTACGCGTAGGACAACAAGCCAAGAGGGGTGGATTAACTCACAGGTGGAGTTCATCACAAGAGAGGGATGCACATAGGTGTTCTTTACTAGATCATAAATGTCTGTCTCATTTAGAGGTCTCTTTACATCATACACATTTACTTCAAGACTGTTCACTTTAATTAAATGTGCTGAATACCTTTACAGACTTAAACAAGTTGAATATGTAGTATTTGAAATTTACAATTTTTTAAAGAGAATATTATTCTCAAAAGTTAAAATTTTATTTGTATTCGCCGCGGGGAAACTATAAATGTTACATTTTGAAGAATTAATCTTAATACATAAGTCATTCAGTGAATTTGTTCAGAAGTTAAAAAAACAAGTAGAACAAAATAGTTTTTTGTTAGACTTATACAGTGAATATTTTGTTTAATTCAAATACACCTAAAATACTTTTCTAGTTTCCTTAATAATAATTCATCCCCATTTCACACCTTTTTCAGTTACTATTTACTATTAAGTTTATACAAAGGTTAAGGTAACACAGTTACCAAAGACCCCGACATCCGAAGTGGCATCAAAGAAATATATTAACTGTTTTATCAAGATCATTTGAATCTAGTTACTATCTAGGAGGGAGGGGACACATAAGGAATGTTTGAATTTCCTCCTATACAACACACCAATGCAGTTTAAACTTAGTTCACTAGATATTTTTTACTGAATATTAAGTGTCTTCTAGTAAATTTTGATGTTGAACAGGTTCATAGTTTCTGAGGTAAAATATTTTTGTTTTTGTGGCTAAGACGCAAAAGTTTGGTTTCCAATTTAACTTCAATTTGAATTATTGTTGTATCTTTACAACATACGGCATTTGCAACCGAATAATTTAAGTTAAGTGAATGAAAGTTCTCCAGAATGTACACCGAAATAAATTATTGAAAAAAAGGTCTTTAGACTACGTGGTGGTGACATATGGAAACTTGTAACGGGATACAAGTGGACAAGGATTAGCTTACTTTAATAAATAATTCATCATTGTAGTTCAGAAACTAACATACAACGTGAACTTTAATGAAGTTCATTCACGAAGGTTTCTGTAATTAAAAATATGCGGGGTCATCGAAACGTCTTAAAATGCATATTTATACGTAGTTGTAGACTATGAACAAGTGTCACAACTGAAAAAACAGAGAAAGAACTAAAAGTTGGTGTAAAAGTGGTATTCTAAATCCCAACGCCTGGCAATAAAGTTCGTTCAGTATAAAGAAAGAGAATATTCCAGCCGTTTGGCGCACAATTCTGAGTCAGTGACGTCAGAGGAAGCAAACGGTATATAAGGGCTAGCAATACGCGATCGTTATCAGTGCTAAGCGGAAGTATGGCAAGGGGACAAACTGCGGTACGTAATCAAATCATAGAACAGAACCACAATGGCATATCGCAGCGCCAAAATGGCAAAACGTTCCGCTTGACACAATCTACAGTGTGTAGTATAAAACGTTTCGCTATAACGGGAACTAGCTGTCCAACAAAGGCTTCCGGTGGGAAACTAACATTGACAGATCTTCGACGCCTATTTCGTCGACATATTTGTAAAAATAGGCACTTGGCAGTCTTAGACCTAGTCACATGGGCAGGACAAAGTTTTAGAAAGATTATTTCCGAAGCATCTACGCGTCGATATATCAAAAGGTGTGGCTACGCATTCTACAAAGCGAAACGTAAGCCATTTCTCACTTCATCGAATAAATGTTGGCGTCTTGCGAGGGCCAAATCTTACCTCAGCTGGACTCCATATCAGTGCAAAAAGCTACTGTAGACAGATGAATCCATTTTTCAGGTTCCATATGGAAATATTGTCCGGAAGGTTATTAGGAAGAAGGATGAAGAAAACGATCCGTCTTGTTACAAGCGAGTGGTTTATAAACCAAACTCTGTGGTGGTGTGAGGTTACATGGCAGCGAATGGGGTTGGCTATTCGCATTTTTGTACGGGTACGATAAATGCTCCGGACTATATACGAGTTCTTGACGTAAATCTACGCCTATCAATGCAGTAATTGTTTGTCAGAAAACAATATATTTTCCAACAAGATAACGCACGGCCACATACGGCGACGATAACACAAACATGGTAACATACGAAACGTGTCCTTGTTTTAGAGTTGTTAGCAGCAAATCCGGAACTCTTTCCTAAGGAGAATATTTGGAGAATTCTTAAGAGAAAGATGGCCCAGTGTCGTACTGACAATATACAACAATTACNATTATCTGCGGAAGGAATGGAGAAAAATTCCTACAGACATATTGAACCGTTTAGTGTCGTCCATGCTTAAACGTTTCGCTGCGGTTATCCACCGTAAAGGTGTGTCATCTCTTGGTAATCAAACCGAATGAACATTTTTGACTTTCGTTGTGCAAGGGTTTCAACTCACTTGCATCGTTTATCATAACTATCCGTTTTGCTTCAAACTAACACAAATGCTGTTACAATGTTGTATTCAACATATCAAATGTTAATAAAATATTTATTTTGCGTATGTTTCATTGTGTTTCTTAATTTCCTCATTTCGAGCTATTTCTAGCGTGATCGAACTTCAGTGATGTTGACGTAGTAGTATCGTTAGGAAACATTCCTAGGCTTTGAATTTCAATATTTCTTGACCTAAGTCTTTATTTCTCTTTATAAAAAACACATAGTTGTCGAAAAAACAATAATAACAAAATAATACATTTTAATTTTCTAATTCCGGTCAATTAATACATGTATGTTTTACCTTGAGACAAATGCATCGAAATAAAAGAGACAAAAAAACTGCTTAACTATTTATCTCTGAACGCATTTTGTGAGTTCAATTTTCACAGGTGAAACATATTATTTTAACAGCGTACTTATTATTTTTACATTTTGATGTAATGACGTATTCCACAATTATTTTCATTTACTTGCACTTCTACAAGTGTTATAGGCAAACAAAATGTAACAAATCATACTGTCCCGTGCACTAAAACCACGTTTTAGAGAACAGAGAAAAAAATATAATGCTCTTATGCATTCCATATACGTCAGTAGATAATTAGAAGTTTATTATGCCCCATGGCGAGAGACTTAACGTTGTGGCATGACAAGAAACCTTTTTCAATTTTACCCAGTATAAAACCACATAACAGAAAACGCATGGGAACCTTCAATATAAAATATATGAGTTTTATGTAACATTCATAATTCCATAATAGCTTCAATACTTGTNAATATATGAGTTTTATGTAACATTCATAATTCCATAATAGCTTCAATACTTGTTAATCATATTTTATGTGCGCATTTTAATTTTTGCTATTGAATTAAAATGCTATATTATTAAAAATTTACATATATCGTGAGTTTCAATTGACACCATACTTACGTATTATGAGATAAGGAATGTTTGATGACTGAATATGCTGTTTCATAATTCAACACATTTTACTTCACTAACACGTCACATTTTTTAAATCAAATCTTTCTTTTCTTTGTTAGATAACAGACATTAGATGTGTACATAAAAAAGAAAAATACGAAAGAAGAAGCAAGTATAAACGCTAAGAAGAGCTCTACATACGATGTAACGTATGCCTTGATTAGTAATTTTATCAAATCAAAATTTGCTTTATTGATCAGATCAAATTTTTAAGGTAAGATCTTATTGTTTTTACGTAAATGCGGTCCATTCACCTCTAAGTAAATCTTGGAGTAATAATTTCACAAAAATAAATGATCGTTTCGGTTTTTTCGTCCACTTGTTAAATGAGTTATCCAGGAAACTTTGGTCCAAAGTAGACGGCATATGATATTGACCGATGGAGATGGAAGAAAATTCACCCTCCAGTATCCAAATCAGCGCTTATATCACGTAGTAGCAGTGGTACATAACAACACGACTATTTTTCATAAGATGAGTAGAAGTATGATAAGATCTACAAAATAGAACATTTATCACACAGATGTTGTCAAATTATGTTTATTTTAGCTCGGTGATCCGAGTAACGTATCGGCTGAAACATCACCCATGAGAGTGATCACGAGTTTGATAACCAGGGGAGCCTCAAATTAACTCGTTTACCCAACACCGTGAGGGATAATGAGGAAGTACTTGAATAAAATATAGGAGGATATCATATTTACCTAAAATATTATTTTATTATTTTTCCCGAGGGAGTCTTATCCCTAGGGAACGCGTCCCCAGGTGTAGGATAGGCCAACGGTCGGCAGATATGCCGGGTAGAAGGGAAATTAAAAACCTCCCGCGCACCAACAAGGCTGGAGACGGATACTTCGATAACAAACCCCTGCCGCAGGTTTTTTCGAAGTAGTCGGAGTGGAGGCTGCGGATAGACCTGTACGCCCTTGGTTGGGACGTACAGAAGGGATGGTGACGGAAGAACCCGCTAGTGTCAACGGCGGACCCTACGTGTCTCCACGAGAAGAACAACCTTGGCGTCAGGTGGCAACCGGCCCTTAAACTTATATGAATGAAAACCTGAAAGGTAAGTGAGCTAAAGGCTAGGGCGTCCCCCTCAAGCGACGTGAATGCTACGAATGCGAAACATGCTAGGGCGTCCTCCCGAAGCGACGGTAAGGACAAGAACAAGAGTTAGCAAACTAAAACCTTTCACAAACTCAGACTCGCAACCTGGAATCTCGGCACGATGATGACGCAGTAATGAGCTTAGTGAAATTCTCAAAACTAGGAAAATTAACGCCTGCTGCGTCCAATAGAACAAATGGAAAGAGTCCAAGTCCAGGGATATATGAAATGGTTACCAGCTTGTATACCATGATATCGGAGTAGGTGTTGTGTTGGATGAACATATGAAAAAGAGAATAATCAATGTAGATAGAAAAAGTGACAGTCTAATCACCATAAAACTGACAATAGACGATTAACTGCTTTCAAATATAGTCTCAGCGTATGCATCAAAATCTGGCAGTACCAAACAAGAAGAACAGGAATTTTGGGATGACTTTGATGAAATTCTGCAAAACATACCTCCAGGTGAGTACATTCATATAGACGGAGACCTAAATGGGCATGTCGGGGAGAGTAACGACCTCTACAGTGACGTACATGGAGGATATGGATTCGGTAGTGCAAATGGGCAAGACAAAGATATCCTGAACTTTGCAACTAAGCATAACTTAAAAATCATTAATACGTATTTCCAAAAGAAACCAGAGAATCTTATTACCTATAAATGTTCAAACCGCAACACGCAAATGGATTACATCCTTGCCAACAACAATAGTCGTAATTGTATAAAGACTGTAAAGTAATTCCTGGTATTGAACTCATACCACAAAGACACCTCGTCTCAGTTATGAGGATACCTAAGCCTATAAAAACACGCGTAGATAGAACACAGAGCATAAAGTGGAAAGAGATGCACAGTCACAAAGGTACGCAACTCCTCGACTGGGTCCGCATTTGCATTGGAAGATATAGGAATTGAAAAAACAGTAAATGAGATGTGGTCTGATTTTGAGAAACTTTGCCTCGAGAGAGCTAAAGAGACAGTGGGAATATCACGAGAAGCAATGCGCCAGAACAAGGACACATCCTGATGGAATGAAAGCGTTAAAGACCTAATAAAGGCTAAGAGAAACGCATTCAAAAGATGGCAGAAATTGAATCTAGATGAAGACCGTATAGAGTATAAGAGTCTCAAGAAAATAGCAAAAGGGGTCGTAGCTCAAACTAGGGCAATATCTAGGGATGAATTTTATGATAAACTGGAAAATGCACAAAATGAAAATACTATCTATAAAGAAGCCCGGTAACGCTACAGATCCACGCTCGATACTAAGTCAAATAAATACATTAAAAACAGCCAAAGCAGACTACTAACAGCAAATAAAATCATCAACGGAAGATGGAGGGAGTATTACGAATAACTAATGAATGAGGAATTCCGTAACTAGACAATGCCCTTCATACATCCAACCGAAGACCCATAAAACGCATATCAATTCTAGAAACAAAGAACACCCTATTAAAAATGGAATATCATAAGGTCATCGGTCCCGACGAGATGCAGGTTGATATATGGAAGAAATTGTCAAAATAGGGTTTACTCTTTAAACATTTTGTGTCAAAGTGTTTCATTTTAGAAAACATTTTTTGTGAATTGCACCAACAAATATAATGACCGTGCTTGCACATAACTAAGATTAAACACAACCTCTAGGAAGTTTCCCCCGTTTATTTTAACTCTACTTAATAATTAACGTCTGATCAAATACACAACACAAAACACAACAATCAGTCTAATAAACGAACAATGACACAGAATAACGATCGAGCATTTGCAGTAGAGACAAGTACTTTCCTTCAAAATATGAAGAGTCATATCACACACCTTACCAATGTTTTTGAAAGTCGTCACTCATTCTCTGTTGATAGTCACGTTGGTTTACGCTCCGTAGAGCAACACATGGTCGAAAGTGCTCGGTGTGTGCAGAGCAGTCCGTGTTGTTGTGACATCTAGCAGATGCGTCCTCCAGGGAATGACATTGCATCAAGCTGATAGGAAAGCTAAATGAGAACATAGCATTTTCTGACAGCAATATTTGAACTTTGTGGTGCAGACAAGGAAGAGTCAATATTGGAATAAACGTTGTATCAATTTTACGACGAATTTCGTAAATGGGTGAGTGTTTGGATTGCTATCCTAGGTTGCAGAGAACATCGTATTTGTAGACGGATGCATGGGATTAACTCGTTTAACTCAATGACTTCTCCTTTCGGTGAAGCTCACCTATATAACTTAATTCCAGTAAGGGGTAGATATGGTAGGTCTGCCGAGTAATGTTTGTCAAACCATTTAAAAGTCTAATTATATTTTTTGTAAATATTTAAATTTCCTTCCGTTAGTTTTATGGAAAAAAAATTATTTACGATAATCTAATATATAACAGATCTTTAAAAAAAGGCAAACCGTGAACTCACACGCCTCTATAAGTAATGTTATTTGTCTTACATCTGTAGTCACAAAATTTGAAACTAACTAACATTATGTATAGTAATATGACCGTTTACTTTTATTCGGTAAAGACTATTGGGTTGATGTGAATAATATAGCAGATACTGCTTTCACCCATCTGCTAGTTGTAGGCAAGTGACATTATGTATCTTATTTAGCATTAAAATTGTAAATCGGGCGTCAGAATATTGTTAGGGATAGCACCGACATGGTCAGACACGTCAGTCACGTCGTTTGTTAGAACTCAAGCAGTCAAGTAGCTCGTTTCCTTCGTGTACTTTTTATTTATATATATATATATGATGACCATATCGTAAATGGCAATGGCGGACAGCAATCTGAATGACAAACTGCGAACAAGACACTACGAAAGGTAATTGACTCTTCAAAATGTCTGGTGACTACTACGAAAACTACACTAACAACCTATAGGTTTTTAAATCCAGTTTCATTAATCTATTTAAAAGATTAGGAAAGTAATTTATTTTCGATACTAAAATCTTGTCCGATATGAGAATGTATTTCATCAAAACCTTAATTAGTCGATGCACTTCTCAAAGGACTGGTAATATGTTTAAAAGCTGAAACATATAATTTAATCAAACTTTAGATGTTCCGTCGACAAAACTACTTTAAATATTAGCTTGGCTCTCAAACGGAGTAATAGAACTAAATTGAATTATGAGAACAAGTACGTATTATCATTTATAAAACGTTTTCAAAAATATGCAAAACCAATTAAAAATTACATGACAGGAATTGTATAGTAATAAAAGACATTCTGCTTCTTGAGAAGTGTATACTCTGATACCAATACATTTCATGGAACGAAAGCGTTTTTATGAGTTATTATTTATTAAGATATATTTGGAAGACATATTTTGTAGAATAATTGGGGCATGAAAATGAAAAATATCGGAAATGCAAAAAAATAAAATACAAAAAATGGAAAGAACGAGAATATTTAAATTATAGACGGATAAATAGATATATTACTCGGTCCCTGTCTAGTAGTTATCAATGATCGAAAACCAAACAAACAGACATTTAATCATCTCGATATTAATTATGTTTTAACACGGTCGGAACACGAAGGTTTTAGTGCGGTGACTTCGGACAGTCAAATTTTCAAAGCTACGAGGTTGATGGAGACCGCATATTTCCATAGTTTGGGAAATATTAACGTTAGTTTCGAGAATTGCTAGCATTGATTCAGGAGATAACCATTTAAAACGATCGTACCAAACGAATTTTTCTGCAGCTCCATTGCGTTTCACAATCGACCCAAAAACGAATGTACAAACGTTTTTCACATATACGATAAAACCATTCTTGAAAGCAAAACCTCCATAACAACTATAATATGAATAATTTTCTCCTTCGCTTTTTGCTGGTTGGTTAAGTCTCGTAAGCGGGAGTGGGGGATCATCCAAATACTGGAATATAACTATTGGAATCTAATTTGAACAATCTACCTCTCGTACCTTGAGCATTATTCATCCTTCGCATTAATCGCGAGCTTACGTCTTGTGCTTGAATGCATTGGTTCAGTCACTTACGAGGGTCTTTCGGAATGTAAAGATTTATTTTTTTCGTACATATTATTAGTAGAAATATTGAAAATTTTGTTTACAACTTAAGAGAGTCGGATCAGTTACTTTTCTATGCAATCGCGATAAAATATAGTGCACTAGTATAAATGTGTATCCTTGCATGTGCTCGACTCGCAGCAAGTTTTTGAACCAGTTAGTGACAGTCACTTTCACTTTGTATTCATTTTCAAAACTTTCCCACCCAATAACTCTTTGTTTCGAAAACTGTCTGTAGTCAGCAAGTTGCAAGTCTGGGTTGTACAGCGAATGCTCAAAAATCTACCAATTTAATTGCATCTTTCGTCAGTGCGGTGGAGTGTGGACATGCGTTATTGCGAATACGTACAACGCCATACCGGTGGACAGTAGGCCACGCCTCGGTGCGCCTTTGTTTTTTATAGCGTAACAAAACTGGTGAAATGTCTCACCGTAGCCGTTTTCATTCATTATCGTACGTATAGGCATGGTATCGTTCAGGGCGACATCCTAATAATTCCAAAACACCTTCTTGAAGTGCTTTTTTCCTTTTTTTTCAATGGGGAGCAAGAATGATTAATCTTTTCACTGGCACTTTGTTTCTAGATTTTTAAGTGATATCATGGTCTCATCACAAGTACTTTCAATTGGCCGAGTCTGTTTTGCTCTATGAAAGCGAATCACACTGCTTACCTTGCATTTGGAGTAATAGTGAATTTTCTCGCGCATTTCAAAGCCGCACTACTAATCAACATCAGTAGCGGATCGAGACTAGTGTTGGAATGAAGCAAAAAGAGAGCCTGAACCAATGTAGTGTCGGGGATCGCACTACGCATATGAAAACAATTTCTACTTTGACCTATCGCATAATATTATCTCTGATTAATTACAAATCTGAATTAATATTACTGGCCTTAACGCCTTCGTATCTATAATGTAGTGTCGTGTGCATCATACTCAACAACTTCTTCTGGTATTCGATGTCGATTGGGCGAAAACTTTCCTAACAGAGACAGTCTCGTCTCGGTGAAACATTGAGGTTAAAGGAGGGGATTGTATTGTCTGATTATCCATTATCTTTAGTAACTATTATATGTTAGTTGTATAGGTTCGTGTTCTCGCCACCTCACCACAATGTCCTTTACAACTCATTCAAGATCCCTCTTTACACAAGAAAATTAAAACCAAATTAGTCTAAGATCTTTAATTTATGTTTTAATAACTATGTAATATTTTGAAACATTTATAATAGATAAAGAACGAACTTTAAAATTATGGTTACTGATTATGAATATTGCATGTACTGAGACTGATATATGACCGATGGTTTAGTATTCTATATTATTCGAACGTTGAATTCCAAATATAATTCCCAAATTATTACACAATTTCCAGCATCTAGATCTGGATTTAACGAAGATCCAATGGTCTTCATTTGACATACGAATATCCACGAACAATACGAACCATCCAAAATTATGTTGCAATTCTAAAGCAACATGAAGTCTCCAATGAGATTTTCAAATTAAATAAATGTGTTAATACTTAAAATTAAATTCTTATTGCGAACATGTATGTGTGGTGTTAAATATGATAATTTCATTATAATCAATTATCTCATTTCTCATTAATGCCATGCTTTAGTGAGAGAAATCAAATTTAAGAATTATCGTAAGATGACTCACATGGGAGAAGTTACTGAAATTTAATATGTATTTGTCAGTCACCTACCCGTGAGATGTAATATTAAATAACAAAAAGATATCTTCGAAGATTGGTCAACAATAAAAAAAAGGATTCTTTCTTTTATTGTTTTTAATTTGTTTTATTGTTGACCAATCCTCGAAGATATCTTTTTGTTATTTAATATATGGGTCAAGATCAACATCAATGATAATTAAGTTTTACATCTCAGATTTGTCTAAAAATATAATATTACGTAAATGAAGGTAGAGTAAAAAATGAAGCAGTGAAAGCTTTGAGAAAACTGAATGGAAACTAACCATTCAGTACGTACTATTATATGTACGTACTGAATATACATACTATTATATAATCATGTACGTAATATTATGTATTGGTATACTGAAATAAAAATCAGTTTATATTTATTCATATACAGAATACCATAATATTATACCACATTTACACTATCCTTCCCATTTAATTTAATCCCGATAAACCTTAGAACTCCAGATTGGTCATAGAGCTATTATTACTTAAGATTTTTCGTGTATTCTTTTTACGGACTCATCTGAATAACCCCTCATAACATTCCAATCACGCAAGCGACGGTGATAATCAGCAAAATAAGACGTGTTTGTTTTATTATATTGATAAAACCTGTCTGATGACTTGGATTACTCCAATTAATGACTCTGATTTTACGAGACGTTGGGAAGCAACTTAATCAACGGTTAGAACGTACTCATCATACAAGTTCCGCATTTTCTTGTGGATCATTTTTTGTGTTTCGGAATGCGAATATCACAGCTCATTTTCAAACATTTGAATTGTCAGAAGTGAGGACGACGGTTCTCTTCTCCGTATGTGAAATGGTAGATAATTAGTTTTATATCTATATTCATACTTGTTTGTAACATGACACCTAATCAAAATACTATGTCATTTACATGTTTCTTCATGCATGTTTATCATATGTAATAATAGACATATTTAATTTTGTGTGAGAAAACAAGCAAAAGATTTACATTGGAACTCACAGCAAGAGTAATATTTAGAAAGTATGGTTGTAATGTCCATTGAGTTAGAACTAAATTCCCAATAATGATAGACAACCCAAATCCTCTTTTTAAGTTTGTTTAAGAATAAGAGACGGATAAAAAAGATACAATACCAAACATTCTCCTTTTTTTTCTAATACCTCAATAGGTTAAACAGAATTTGGTCTGATTTTATTAATTGTCAGTTTATTGAGAATGAATACGAAAATTATAAATAAGACTATTTTATTAATTCAACTTTTATTTGATTCATTAGTTCCAGTGTTCGTTTGAGAAATTATATAGAAAAATTCACTTATTTCTAGATCATTATCGATGATTCAAAGAATCACGTTTGTGGCTAGGTACGAAAAAAAACGCACATTAGAGTCAAAAGCTCGATTTTACCTGATAAGAATTTTACCTGATAAGAATTTTCCCTGATAAGATTGATACAACGATTTCTCGATTGTTTTGAGACACACACAAAAGAGATGGTTTACGCTCCGCGTGTCGTAGACTTGAGACCAAGTATTGCAGTACAGCGTTGCATCAGTCTTCGGTGTGGTGGCTTCAAACGACCGGGTTAATGTTCGCGACAAGCAATAAACGCTTGGAGGCAACGTCACAAAACGTCTCGTGTGCACGCAGCCAGGAAAGATCTCAGACTACAGTGCATTTCATTCCTTCTCACGTTTTCTTCAAAAACATAATTCGCTTGTTTTGATCAACGTCACGCATTGTCGACGCAAGATAAAGAATAAAATATTCGATAACATTAATGAAGGGAAAAAAAAGACTGTTAACATTTCAATAGTTTGTAAATGAAATCAAACGTCGTTGAACACATTCCATCAAACCCGTTACTTCGAGATCACATTATCCTTGTCACACATTCCATTTTGAACCTATATGTATTAAATTAATTAGAAGTAATATATTGTACACATTGTAATTCACTCTTGAACTTTTGGACAAAAGTATCTAAAAATCTAAAGAAATAGCTAATCATTATATATCACTTAAATGTACGTATTTTATAACTATAATATTTTGGTTGCGTTTGTCAGGTTTAATTGATGCGGAGAGTTACAATATAGATAGATAATTCGAGTAGATAGCGCAAACATTATAGAACGTAATGACATAGGAGTAATATCCTTCTTACTTGATATATAGGAGGAGGCAATAACAAATATATCAACAACAAACATAATACTCCTCCAAACATCCGGGGTCCGCTTCAACCTAAATGGATTCCAGACTTTATGAGTAGATAGATGCGTCCCCTTGAGGGACTCCATATTCCGCACCAGTGGCTGATGTTTGCAACCCGGAACAGTAAACTGGAGGCAGATTTGGCAACGCGGGGGAGTTCTAGGCTGAGCACGCACGCACAGTACACGCAAAGGCTCACGCGGTCACGCACGCTCCAGCAGATAAGCGGCGCATGCTTGTAAATAACGTCCGGTAACATGTGTGCTCGAGGCAAACATTTCGCAAAGAGCGGCCGGCCTTCACGATGGGCTCCAACCTCAGCAGTGTCTGTCCTGTCTTTCTGAGAGTGTGTGTGTGTGAGAGAGAGAGGGGGATGGGGGGTCAGTTCTACGGAGGGGGTAAGGGTTACGCGTCGTTGCTTCGTCAAGCTCTCCGTTGTTTGTCACTCGCGTACATCGATTACTTAAATTAACCCTCCATCGGTGTGGCACGGTCTCTGAGACCCGTTGAAACAAAATTTTTCCAACCGTGGATTTTCGTGAGCAATACAAAGTTCTACCTTTTGGAATTATATTCCTCAATAGTTACAACGTGGAAAACTTGTGTTAGACAAATAATTCGTAGAAAAAACAGTGAAAATGATTCTGAGACCGGCCACTCCGTAGCCAAAGTAACCGGAAGAATTGAGTATACTGTTTGAAAATAACCTAAGGGTATCTCCAAGATACAGATCTTTTGTGTCTTGAACACAAAGTAACTTGACTAAAGTATTATGCATAGATTGGAAGCGAATTTGCATCAATTTAATGAAGAAGAAAAAACACATTATTTGCTGTTGAGTTAGTGACCAATATCGATTATCATATTGCGTATTATTTACTTCCATCTGCTCCAGATTAAAACTAATTAAATATATATGTAATGGTGTTGTTTATTTTTTCATATTGGTTTCAGTATACATTCTATATATTACTGTTTAATTTTACATTGCAGAATCTAAGAAAGAAAGAAAAGCGGATATTTGGCAGTAGATTCATTGGTATATGATCAATAAATTGAAAATATTTTTTAGTATAGTATCACCAATCTTTATTATAAATAGTTAAAGCGAAATCTTTACCGCTCATTTAGTCATCACCTTTAGGCTCTTTATTCAAAAATATTTTGGCAAATTCAATGGCAAAAGAAGAAATATTTTTCTGAACAAAGAGCCTGAAGATGATGGCTTCAACGAAAAAACGTTCACTTTAACTATTTATAATAAAGATTGGTAATACTATACCACAAATATTTTCAATTTATTAAATAAAGAAAACTAATTACCCGGTCTGGGAGACTTATCACACTACGTACATTATATTATTTTGACACACTAACGCAGGGTAAATTAAACCTTCGTCACTTTGGGATCATTGTTGAGGTCTTGAGACCGTTGATCTCCACTCAAAATATTTACACCAAATTGTGCGACGAAAATTGTTACTCCAAAGAATTTCCTTTTCGAATACTCTTGTAAAAAATTGAACTTCATTCTATCGAACTTCAGACTCAAAATCATGCTCTAGTTTAAACTGTTCAAATGAAGGAGAAACAAAAGAATACCCTTGGATTTTTCTTTTCTAAAATATAGGAAAAGTTGGTCATAAACATCTATTGACAGCTATTTCTGATGCCAACCTATTGTTAACGGATGAATCAGAACGCCAACATCAGAACTTGGTTTAATGTTTAATCATGTTACGTCGAATGAAAATAGGAGACGGGACCGGGGTTCGAACCCGGGACCTTGAGCTCTACGCGCTCATGCGCCTACCGACTGCGCCATCCCGTTCGCCACCCGGGCCCGTCTACCATTCTCATTCAACTTGTGAAACCCAAAGACTTCTGGGACGGGCCCGGGTGGCGAACGGGATGGCGCAGTCGGTAGGCGCATGAGCGCGTAGAGCTCAAGGTCCCGGGTTCGAACCCCGGTCCCGTCTCCCATTTTCATTCGACGTAACATGATTAATCTGTTACCTGGCGGTGAGGTTCACCGCAATCTAAGAGATTTCTATGTTGGTTTAATGTATAAATGCGTACGAGAAATGCACAAATCTTGATAACCAAAGTAATGCTTCCAAATATTACGAACACTTTTTATCATGTGTCATCTATAATAGACATTGGTTATGGCTACTCTTGTGTTGAGTGAACCTCAAGAGTGAGACTACATTTTACAATAAAGTTTTTATTTAATTACTACAATATTTCACATCCCAAAGTGTTAAAAAATTATCTAAATCTCAGAACCTTTTAAAAAAACATCATAAAGTACTCAAAATTTCCAATTCAAAAACATACCTACACATTTCCTTCTTTTAACAACCCTCTATTTTCCTATGATATATTCTTGTACAATGTATGATTAGTAATAAGTTTACTGGGTAGTCACTGGTCAGAGTTTTTACTAGCAAAGCATATGATTATCCTTTAATCCTTTTATCATACTCTAGGAGAAACTCGAATAACCGATTTTTTACTCGGATTTGACTCAACCTTCTTTCATCGTCGCCGCAAGTGCTTATATAACCATCCAAATGGACGGACGCTTACTGATTCTAAAATCGTGGCCAACCTCTGGCATAAACTGACCTCATTGCCTTTCGCGAAGCCCAACATTTCACATCTCTCCCCCTCCCCCCCTCTCTCTCTATCACTCTGTTCCCGTTCTCACTCTACTCTACTCCTCTCCTCTCCTGACCGTGCTCGTGTTAATTTGGGTGGCCCCATGGACCCGGCAACGGCGCGATCCATATATTAAGGTAATTCATAATTAATATCTCCCGCCTGCAACGGACTCTGGTGCCCGACGGGTAAACTAGGCCAGGGGGTCGGCGCGAAGGTGGGTTTGGGGTGGGGGTTGGAAGGGGGTAAGGGTGAAGGGTGGAAGGGATGTTGGACGCAAGGGGTATATACCGCAATGCGCTGAGGTTGTACAGGGCCAGATCGAGTGGAAGAGGAGGATCTAGGAGAGGAGTAAGCAATGTTTCCTTTCTCACACGAAAGAGAAAAGTGATCATTATAACGTTACTGAATCTCTAAACTTTGGACCTTCATGAGATTTTAAAATATCATTGTTTGAGAATATGCGAAGGTAACTTTACCCGAAACCCCTTTCGTGCGAGTCAATTCATAAATAATGAATCAGAATTTTTGATTGCTGACGTGTTTATTTTCTTGTATCTCTTTGAAGACCTTCAACATACTCTCCCAGCTTCTCAATAACCAACACCCAGTGTCCGGAAAGCGTAACTGCTTCTTCTAAAACTCGCCTCTGTTCATCTATATGGCTCGGATACTGGCGGTAACAAGCTCTTGTAGAGAAGGAAGGCAATGTCCACGACTTAGGATGCTGAAACTCTGGTGACTTGACGTCTATTTTTTAGTGAGAAAGAGGAATTACTCCTTGTTGTATTCACGTATCTGTTTGGTTACATTTCTAATGTGTGAGCGAAAATTGTCGTGGAGAATCCGCAGCTCAACCTCTAGCAACTGAGAATGGTTTGGGAGCAGTATTGAAAATAGATTTTGCATAAAGTCATGAGAAAATACTACAGTGACACTTTTCCCATGAAATCTATCCTTTGTTTACATTTGACAGACGACGAGTTTTTTTTTTGTCTTGGGGAAAATATTCTCCATTTGTTTGGGGATAATTTTACCTCGTCTGCTTCTCTAACCAACTCAATACTAACAATTCGATGCAAGAATAGCTCATCTCTATGGTTGCATGATGCATGGTTTCATATTATCATGACAAATGTACCCTTTTAATTGGCAGTACATTGTATTTATTAATTTACGTTTGTGACATTTTCAGTTTATTCCTGGGTTTTTCAATACATGCAGTATATAAAGCTTTCATCTTCTCAATAGTTCTTTTTGAGAAATTATAATATTCTCCAAGTAAAGAGAAGTATAATTCATGTAAAAGCGAATGGTCCAAATGTGCCATACATTATCAAAAACATAGAAACTTTGGTATATTTTGTAAAGTATGTGACGTCAGAAAACGTGTTCTAGCGATATGAAAAATGAAAATTAGTAAAAATAGAACATACTATTCTTATTTTTAATCCAAAATTTGTAGCTACTGGAAGGCTCATATTGGAAGTAATTGATATTGAAATGATCCTGGAGCTCAATTCTAAATGATCGTGATTTCCCATTTACACTCACACATCAACAATAGAATTCATCATGAAATTGTAAATACGGACTCTTCTGGATTCAATTCGTAAAGATGTGAAGAGATCAAATGATACTGTCTCTTTTTTTGTCGAACAGCACACTTTATTTATACACTTGTATAATACTAAAGAAGGGTCATAAAAACTACATCAAAGTTAAAACAAATATTACTGTTATTATCTGATGTGGATATAATTACAAAAAACATACGTATAATGACTTCGTGACGACCAATAAAGAGTATCGTATTAACATCAAATCAACTTTTTTTTCCCAACCAATTTCATTTCAAAGTACATTAACGCTACCACAGAGCACACGTTTTTCAGTAAAACCAATATTAGTACTACACCCCTGCAACGCGTTCCAAAGTATCTCAACTCACTAATGACTTCCAAAATTTCCAGATGAACCCTCGAGTTATGTAACACAATAACTATAAATCTTATTTTAAGCATCGTTGTTCCATAATTACACGTTTCCAGCTCGTCGCTGAAAGCTAGATAAGAAACCAAAACGTGAACTTTTTTTTATGAAATGTATGACTCCACAGAGAGCCTCCAGCATAGGGTGCTATCTTCACGCCGGAAAGGAACTGAAAAGCGACCGGCTGACTGGAACCGCCCCTTTGCTTGGTACGGAGGCAGGCAGCCTCTCTCCCTCTTGCGTTCGTTGCTATCGAGGCACTGGCAACCCTCCACATTCTTCTTCTATACTTTTCCTCGAGGTCGGATCGCTTATCTGGCTGTATACTCGCCTTGTTGCAAAAATTGACACCGTTGAACTTTCATACGTTTTCCTCAACTATTAACTTAGGTGATTTTGGTATTGTTAAATGATTTCATGGAATCAAACCAAGGGAAACTAGAAATTGATACAATATAGCAGAGAGGCAAATAGATGAACAAACAGGAAGATCACCTTTACAGAAACATATGACAGAAAACTAAGAAAAGAGAGATCATAGAAGTGAGTGCACCTCCCTGGAGCAAAATAACGGAAAAGAGACGCAGCTAGAAGGTAAAAGTAAAATGTGGAAAACAGGTGTATAAAAAGATCCTTAAAATGACTTTGTTGTAGGCAAGTAGGTCAAAGTTGTAGGCAAGGTGGAAAACGTTGAACTTAAGAAAAATGGAAACAGAATTTCAAATGCAGAGCTGCTATCTGAACGGAAGGGTTTAATGTGAGATTTTACCCAGACTTCCTGGTCTACCAAGTCTTTTTCTCCCACTTTATTTTCTCGTTGAACCATGCATCAACACCGTCAGTACATGATTTGCTCTCTATGAACTTAGCTTTGTTTATTTTAAGTTAATCTTTATTAAGGCGTCGGTACCAGACATTCGCCATTTGTCAAATTCCGAGCGACCGCTCGCCGAATAGCGAATACTGTGGATGTGTTTCTTGTTCTTTACCGCATCACGAATACCTGTGCTCGACCTGCCCGTAGCGTGTCGGTCTTCTAAGCACATCAAAGGAAGCCGAGCAATGCTCGCCATTCGGTATTCGCCGAATGACGAATATCAGGAGCTACCTTTATGTAGCGTCATACTGTAATCTGTTACGGAAATTCTCAAATACAGCATCTACGGAGTCAGTTTGATCCTTCGTTGTAGTTTGATATCTTTCGAAAACATGATTTGTAACAGTTTCTACGTGTAAATACATGTACAACTTTAACTCCATGATGCCTTAACATGATGATAATTAGATTTCACGTCATAAAAAAAATTTTTTTTCTACTGTTTCATTGGGCACTTATGCTTAGAAGTAATAATTTCGAACATGAAAATGTTTTCCATATATCATTTAGAGTGTGCAATCACATACTCAATTGTTTCAGAATATCTGCATTGGTGCATTCCAATGAGCTCTGTTATTGTCACTTAATCATAATTGGTATTTCCGTAAGTTGAATCAAGAGGCCAATGTCGTCGTTTAGTCTGTTACTAAGAGACATAAGTAGAATCCACTACTCTATTTGATTACATTTTTAAACAAGATTAATTGTTCCTGTGTAGTGCTCTAGGAATCTATAACCTGCCGCATAATCATACGAAAAAGCGTGTGTAGGAGAACTTTGGTGCCATGCATGGTGATATTTTGGTGATAATTTTGGAATCAATGGTGATAATTTTGGAATCAAACCTGAAACCTCTTGTACTGTTCGCAAAACTTTCAATAACCATGACTTCCATTCACCGTTGCAGATCGTAAGTGGTTAAAGTGCCTGCAATCAGGCAAGGAGATCTCGATTCTCAATTTTGTCGCCATTTTCAGGTATCCGTCGTAATTGCATTTTTCTCTCTCCACGTGTGAGTGGTACCAGAAATAAAAAAGTAATGAATGGATTTCGTAGGGTTGTTACCTCAAAAAATCCAGTGAGTTTGACCAGGATTGAACTACTTCAGTCTAGGATAACTACACTGTAGCCTATGTTCGTTCACCATACCTGTCAACAAAGTATGGTTTATTAATTCGAAAATAAAGGTTTTTTCAGTTATGTAGCCTATTCCAAATATATTAACTACGGACCCTCCCTGAGTTAGACCACCAGCTACAAAATATTATGTTGTCACACAACATTTTGAAACAAAATCAAAAATATGCCAAACACTCACATCGTAAGTTACGAAAAAAAATTTCATATTGTCAGAGTTGTACTTAAGTAAAAGTATACATGGCCAAAAATGAAGTTACATTAACAACAAGATGAAAAACACGTTCTTACTTTAGAAACAAATTTAGGTACAATAAAATACAATTTTAATGCAATTTCTGCATTATTATATTAACCTTCATTTGATTTCTTTAATATATAATTTCACGTTAGTGAGTACACAAAATCTGAATCGGAAATCGGGATACTGAATGCAATTATTCAAGCTACGATGAAATACCTTAAGGTATTAAGATTATAAATATGTATTATGAAGATTATAAGTATATAATATAAAGATTATAAAGGTATAAGTATAATCTTTATGATGGGCATGACTTCATTTTTGACGAAAGGGACTGTGGTTATTACCATCCTTGGGATTGGTAAAACTCATAAAGCTTAAAAAAGAACAGGACATTAAAATAACGTTCTTGAAAGAAAACTAGGAAACGGAAGTGAAATGAAGAAGATACGAAAAGTTCATTAAAATGTTGATTGAACTTGCAAAGAGAGTAACTCCACATAAAATTACTATAAACGACGGAAACTTTTATAACAAGAGACAAGCATCTTGAGGTTAATTTCGAGTGTTAAGGTGCCCAAAATCCTCGCCATCGATATCATAAAATGTGATAATTTTCGTAATGGACACGAACCGGGCATCGAATAGGAGACATTTGATCGTATGGAAGTTATTCACTACACCCCTCCCCCGTTCACCTTCCAAAACTGTACGCTCTTTCCAGGTCTTACGAGGTTAGGCCTACGCGGAAATAGTGTATAATTGTAGAAGGCGAACGGAAGACATAGTGGTTAGCACCCATGTGAGTACAAGAGTCTTGGGTTCGATTCCCGACTTGCTTCCACCCTTACCTCCCAGCCGAAAGTCATCACATATCTCCTACACGTGTCCATTTTTACCTCCCAGCCAACACATGTAATCTACACGACTAGGTACACGGAAGAAATATATGGATGTCAATATTCCAGCATTGATGACAAACACAGAGGTTCTCCCCGGCACAACATACGTCATTTACGGCATCAAAGGTGTGGGCGACGTTGTTCGTACCGGAGACGAAAATTTCGTTGGTGGCAAAGATGCGCGTCCTTCCGATATAAAGCATAAGCTCGACAGCGCGCGGCGGTGAAGGCCGGAGTGTGAGGAGGAGGATGGGGGTAGAGGCGGGAAAGGAACGCCCCTTAAGCGCGCTAATCACGCGCGCGGCACCCACATATTAAATACGAGCGGAATTATTGCCTCTCCCGCCCGCGGAGATAGTATCTCCCCGGGCGTCTCGACGCATGGAGGAGCAAGCTGAAGGCAGCGATGCGACGGTGGGATGGAGAACACGGTGAGAGGATGCGAAAGAATGTGGAGTGTATGGAAAGAGGAGAAGAATTAGAAACGCGAGTTACGGGAACGAAATGGAAGAAGTACAAAGAGATAATTTGAAGAATATAGTATGTGTGGAAGGAAAACAGTGGATGATCAGAGAATTAGGAACGAGGTTAATGTAGAAAGGGAGAGAACAAGGTGAGAATGGGTAGAATGTAGAAAGTATGGATAGAGAATCAGTGAAAGATCCGAAAATTACGAACGAGAGCTTTGGAAATGTAATGGATGGAGAACAAGAAGAGGGGAAGGAGACGTGAATGTATGAAAGCAGAAGGTGAGCAGATAATTTGGCGATGAGGAAATGTAAAATATTTTCGAGGTAAGGGAGTTCCAATCTCGAGCACACCATTTCAAGGATATATCAATATTTGAAAGCATAATTTCAATGTATATTCAATACTTTCATGTATTTTTTTGCAATATTTAGGTCAATATATTATTCGTTATACTTGTATTAAAAAATATGCTCAAAAATTGAAAAGATTTTCTACAAAAATACTTGCAATTTATGAATTACCAAACGGTGCATAATATTTCCTTGTAAATGCAAATCTTCGGCATCTTTTGTATGGAGGATCCATTTTTATTATTCAAGGAAGAGTGCCGATCACTTATTTGCAACATTTCTTTTTGTCTCTAGTTATAAACAAATCCCTAAATTAAGACATTTTGAGATGCCATGTTAGTGGTTATATTCATAACGCATTTCAAGACCAACCCACAGCAATAGTCCTTTCTCAACATCCTAATCTCCTACTGAAATGGTTATCTTGGAAGTTTAGATGGATAGCATTAAACTTTGCCACTATCCGCGACATTTTCGTCATAATCAATGTTGCTCAATGGAACGCACCCGAGCGATGCATAGCCCTCTCGTCTGGCGAAGAAAGCTTATACCCGCATCCTATCCTCACCCCGTCCTCGTCACTCTATCCTCGATTCCAAAGACGAGTCCGCCCTCACCCGCCTTTGCCCCCAAGGCGCCTTAAAGATAACGCCGCAATGAAGATGGATGGTGGCCGAAAGCGTAGCCCAGTGTCAATAAAAAGCCTGTCATCTGGGGAGCGGGTATTAAAGCAGCAACGAGCGACGGCGGCGGACGACGAGCACCCTGGCGGAGACGAGCGGAAGCAGCGGAAATGGTGTCGTCTTTCAGGAGATCCGAGAGAAGCAGCCATGTCAGCAGTTTACATGGCGATTGTTGAGGGGTCGTAAACGAAGTATGGAATTCTTCATGGCGGTGTTCTGAAAGCTTAATTTCATACTGCTCGTGCAAAAATGACATGTAAACAAAGGACATGGAGCCGTGGATATATTGTTAAGGATGAATGAAAGAAAATGGATATGTTCGAAGTTAATGCTCCAATCACATATGTGCTTTGTATCCTAAAAGAAGATTAATCAATATTGGGGAAAGTGAAGGGAAAAAATGAATTCGATATATACAAGAAAATTCAGCTCGAACCATGTTGGGTAGAAATAATGACTTCATAATTTTGACTAAATTTCCATTTATTGTACAGTCGTCCGTGTGAGTTAGTAAGCCATATCTTTTCATTAATTTCATTACTTAATTATCTCTATTGTACATAATCATGCTGATGTATTAGAGTGGAACCCTGCAGATTGGAAGCGATCATATTCGAAACGTTCCGTATTTTCCCCCCAAATGTTTTCGGTGTTTGGTATTTTAATAAGTTGAATATTTATTTCTAGAAAGAAAAGCAAGCATAAAGGCAAAATTATGAATAATTTCCAAGGCATTTTATGATATTATAATTACATATTTTAGTAACATTGTGTCTGTCTGTAATACTTTTCATATAATATTCTCATTAATTTTATTTATTGGATTCTTATTGTCCTATTTAATTTGTCTAATTTATTCTTCGTAACATTTATATCTTGTATAATTGTATTCGTGTTCTTATTGATATTACGTCGAACACGTTCTCAAAATATGCAAATAGAAAAGGTAGAATGACTGAAAGCTTTAAGTAATTAATTGTTTTCAACAATTTAATTTATTATTTTCTGTATTTTCAGGTAAATATTCTACACGCCACCCTGTGTGTGTTCGTGTCTTCATCGCCGTGGTAATCTCCTCGTAGACATTGGTAATAACATTGAGGTATAGTAAAATTATTATCAATTCTTTACTCATTTTACGCCAAATGAAAGAAATTATGTACATAGACGAAATATAAAAAGAATAATTTAAAAAATTAAAAGTTCATCAAATTCGTACTTCATTACGATGAAATTTTACTCATTTGATGAAATTTGTGCTTCATTAGTAATCCATACTAATTTACAAATGCGTAATTCGAAAGTCTGTCTGTCTGCTACCTGATCACGATTAAATCACACAACCGATTGTGATGAAATTACGCAAGGAGATTGTTTAGATGTCCAGGAGACTAACTTTTATTTTTTTAATATGTGATAAAAAAAGATGAAAATTTGTTTTTGACAATAAATGTCGATAAAATCGAGAAAAAAAAGAGTTATATTTTCTTACACTACCGAAATGGTTATAGACAGGTGACAACTATACATGGCAATATTGTTTGAGTCAAAGAGTTGTACAAAAAATGTCCCCGACTGCACTCGTCTACCAAAAAAATTAACCTAAATCAACAATAAAACGATATTAAAAATAGATATTTTAAAATACTATAATTTAAGGTTGTAATTTAAGAAAGAAAAATTTAACTATCATCAAATTTAATGGATTATTTGTTTTCTGCATTTATAAGGATAAAAAAAACACATGTAAATCGTATAATTTTGATGAATAGCTTAGACTTTAGAAGAATTTTAATGAAATGGTGCATCCACGTCAAGTCTCTCTTCAAAATTTGACCGGTTACGCAGGATGGTGTAGTGTATACAGTCAAGTTTTTTTCTTTTAATTTGTATCATTATGAATTTGAAAAATGAGGATGCTGTACATATTTTTAGAAACCAGTGAGTAAAAGTATTTGATCTTACAATATAGATAGATTTCATTTTTTCCTGAGTAAAGATAAGTACAAGGAAAATCCCGAGCAACCCAGATAATCAGCTAGTTAATAAATAAATTAGATTTTTTGTAAACATCAGAAGTACTAAAATTGCGTCGATCAGTAGTTTGGATAGGTCACTTCCTGATCGTTTCATTCTACAGAGTTGGATAAAAATAGATATTTTCATTCTTTTTGTTTTTTAGGCTTAATTTTTTATGTAAACCTAAAATATGTTTACTACACTCTGCCCACCAAATTATGGTGGTTGTCAGAGGTTTCACTATTTTGTGTTTAGATGTTTGGTTTATAGAATGTTGGGTTTACTATCCCAGAGTACTCCAAATTAAGTGAAACAATCCTGGATATAGGTGTGTATTATGATTGAGATATATAACTTATTTTATAGAAACGGACCTTTTAATGTTTAGTCAAACTGATCTTTTTGGGTTCTATTGTTTCTTTTTTAGATTGTGGCTAAATGTTGATTCTAAGAATTTTAGGTTTACATTTTTGAAATAGATTCTAGGTTGGAGATGGAAAAAGTTCTTGCTGGTCTATTACCACTGGAGTTCTTACTGCAGTAGATCCTGAGAGACGCCGTAGTTTAACGAATTTTTATTACCCGTATAGAACTTTTACGAAAAACACGCATATTTCTGTTCGCGAGTGAAAATGTAAAATATTTTTCTCATATTACTGTTGTCATCAAGTAAAAAATGTTAAGTAACGTTTGTATTTTGGTAGTGTTCGTGTAGAATGAATGTGCTTGAGTACATATTTCCTAATCTCTCCTTCTCACTGATTTCATGAAGATTATTTTATCTGGTGGATTTTACAAAAATTATGTTTGAACTTATATTTATTATTATACCCTTTTTTATTATTCCAAAAATACTACCAATAAATTGTAACTATTAAAATAAATCATTATGTATGTAGATGCTATTTATTCGTATTATATGCATAGTTCTCAACATTTCTAAGTGAACACATGAAGTACATTAATACATTTCGCCTCAAGAGTGGCATACAATATGCAATATCGAGCGTGACTCTCATTGCAAACTCCTACTCCCACATGCCATTCCCATTCCCATTCCCCATTCCCACAATCCCACAAGCAGTGTTTCCACCTTTCCGTCGACATCGTTCGCCTTCGTCAACTCAAGCAAAGACTTGGAGTAGCAAGCGAGGGAGGAGCTTTTTCATTGCTGAATTATTGCGAAGGCTGACTGCCTCGTATTTACACATGAAAGCTAGTCACGAAACCTTAATATTTATGCGCGAGCCGTCGACACTGGCGCCCGCGGCGGCCGAGCGATGAGTTCATGGCTGACTGCGCATGCGCGACGGCTACTGCGTTGCTGTTGTTTCCGTAGCATCGGCTAACGTTGATTTTGGCAGCGCGTTTGATGCAGCGTGTAAATACAAATTCAAGAAGAAAATAGACGAGTTTCGAGATGGACAGGAGGAGCAGTCAACCCACCCCTTTCGATAACTGATAAACTGAACCGAATCTAGATTTGACTTTGACGTACTGATTTCAAACTGTAAACTAGCTTGTATCTTATCATTTCTGATCACATTTAATATTTCAGAAAATAATTTCCTTATAAGTAAGCGTCAAAAAAAGGAAACCCAACAAACATTCCTTTCTTCCATGCTCAAAAAAGAAAATCTGAAATTTCTGCTATGGACAAGAGATTTAAACTGAGGTTCAAGTATGCACCTGTAGGTTTTCATACTATTGGGAAATTATAATAACATAGGGATTATTCTAAAATATGATGTTCATGTAAAGTGAGCATAAAACTTTCGAAACCCCTTCGGAATGTTTGAACATCTCATTGTAATATATGACCCATAATACTGAATTTCAGCGTTTGAATTGAGCGTTTCTAGAGTAATTCTGATTTATTGTGATTGATTTTAGTTCTTTGAAGTATTTGGAAGATTTAGTTCAGGAAAAAACATTTTACCTGCTATTAATCAGTGCTGCCTAGCATTATTCTCATAGATATGGACTACGGATTTAAAACATATTAGAGTGAAGTGTTTCAATTCTGATTGTGAAGGCTTATAACTTCTTTGGTGGCTTCTCTTCATGGTTGAAACGCTGTGATTATAACACTGCTTTATGATTTGCCACTTCAAATATCCCCACTGAACATTTTTTGAACAGGTAGAAACTGTAGTCTTTATTTATCAATGACTTTGTTGCACGATTCTCATCTACCGCATCACATGAGAGTCTTCAAGTTCTCTCTTGAACTAGGAAAGAAGTTAGTTGGTTCGAAAATGTACCATTTCAGCAGTAATTCACACCATAAAATCTTGTATTAGTGATTTAAGATGCAACAATGAACAACCGACGTAAATGAATTTATATTTCTAAATATTGAAGATTTAATTCCAAACAAATGAATTATTTCTAAAGACGAAAATAAATTACAAGTTTCTTCAATTCTTCATCCTTAGAAAATAATTTGATATAATTTATATTTTTTAAATAAACAAGTTATTAATTTCTGAAGCTCTAAAAAGCAATAACGTAAATTGATGAATAGAAATTGTCAATTAGAGTCTTATTTTCACTTTCGTTAATGTTTTGAGAATTGTACAAATTCTCTTGATAAAAACAATATTTTAACATTTTTGAGATGTACATTAAATGCAAACATCATTTTGAACCAATTTTAAACCAAACAGAGAAACGAAAACAAATTAAAAGGGATATCAGAATGAAAATTACGAGTACATACGAACGAAGTTTATTTGAACTTGTAGCCTGCGTTCATAAAACTAATTACCCCTCCTAGGTCGTATAATTTATGTGCAATACCTCCACATTTTTACATCCAAATATTATCCCTCGCAATTCCTTCTTATCAGCGACAGTTCGCGCAATAAGAATGTCTTGAGAATCTCATTTCACGCTCCACTCATTAAGAAAACCTGCGTCTCGTTTCCTCTTTGCTCTCTCTCTCTCTCACTCCCTTGCTCATTTACGAGTTATTAATCTGATCTCCAATTTCCCTTGGCTTGACAAAGTATTGCAATAACAACACAACAGTCATGTTCCCTTCTCCATCTGCTACTCATTACGTAAGATGCCGAACACATTAATATTCCGATAGCCCTTAATCCCATCAATACGCGTACCTTCAGCACGGTTAATATCGTTGCGGGTGAACGGTTTCGATCGAGAACAAGAGAGACCGTCTTGTTCTCTATCATGTCTACCGGCGCTTCAAGCTATGATTTGGTGAGGTAGTCGAAATTCAGTGGGACAATGTTGTTTGGAATATGAATGGTTTGATGTATGCGTATTTGTCTGAAAATATATAGATGTGAGTCTTGAAGAGTAACATCGTAATAAAACCACTTTTGGAAGTATTTCTATAAGACCGCAGTCCTATAGACTTGTCTTTATATGTTTTCTACAGGAAATCTCAAATATACCCATTCCCGTTTGGATTCGTAAATAAACGATTCAGAAGGAGAAATGATGTGCAGATAACTTGCAAGAGCAGCAGTCAAGAGAATACTTCGAAAGAAAGATTATGTGAATCGCCAACCCAGTGAAAATCAAGGAAGAGATATAAAGGGAAAAAATTGTATCGGGTAGTTATTCTTCCTCGTAACTTTCCTGTTCAGGAATTATCATTACTTCTGAGTCGCTGTTGACGGCAATATATTCCACGAAGCACGACAGGTGTCTTTTGAGGTCGTGGATATAATAATATTTTTAATGGAGTTTTAGGGATCGTAATAATAATATTCAATATGAATATGGGCTGATCCATCCACTGGTTCGTAGATTTCTTGTTCCCTTTTATTGACTTTCCCCATTAGATATTTCTCATTCTCTTGGTCTAGGGTATATCGCAAGTTATTAGAATATTCTGTGATGGGAAGTATATTTATATTGAATCTATTAATACATTTTTTAAGTATAAACTTTCAAAACCGTTCAATTCTTCACAAAACAAACAAGAACCCCAATAGCTAATAAAGTGGCATAAGCAGGTGAGAAAAGTAAGAAATGAAATAAAGAAATGATAGAATAACTAAACAAAAAGAAAGATACGTAAAGAGTATATGATATGTATTTAAAAAAATATCTCTCGTTGTATTAGGTATCGAACACAGTGTTTTAAGATAAACACAAATTCAGCTAATAATATATCCATTATGACAAACATTGAAACAACTATTTAAAGGAATAGGCTAATGAAAGCTATCCTTGAAAGTGTTTAGATTGAAATAAAAAAGGCATATAAATAGGAATGAATAAAGGAATATGATAATTAAGAAAGACAAGTTTATGAGAGTTATAAGTAGACGGATAATTAATTAATTCATTCAAAATAATTACATCAAATCCTCTGGTATCAAAATGATTCCTTAAAAATGTTGTGTTATCTTTCCGAAATAATTAATTCGAATATCCTAGGAATTATGTTTCGAATTATACTCGTGCAGTGTTATTTTATTCTTCACTTCATGCAGTCGTTATATTTTTGTTGTTATATAAGGACAACATGAATCTGAACATCATCCAAGTCAGTGCATGTTGTCATCGTTGCGCGACAAAAACTGAACCACTCTTGTAAAACACGTTTTTAAAAATTGCACAGTCTAAAAGGATGGTGTTGTTTTCCCGCGAAGGAAATGAGGGAATTGTCGCGCACCTTGCAACAGTGATTTACCCTCGAGCTTACTTCCTTACTCTCCTCTGTCATGATCCCCAGACGCAAATTTTGGAACAGCCGGTCTGCTATGCAAATGAGCTGTTATTCCATCCCATAAATAAGACCAACCCTCTGTCATGACCAGTGCTACCAACTGCCATAAATATAATTTAATAACAGGCACAGTAAAGTAAACTAGTATAAAATGTTTTCTTAGGAAAGATTTATTCCGATAATGAACGACTCTTTGAGAAATAAAAAAACATAAAATTATGTAGCAATATACATCTTGTTGGCTGTATCCCAAAGTTAAAAAAAAGAAAACGAATAAAAAAGTTATATGAAACGTAGTCAGAAAATTCAGAAATTAAGTTTTATCATCATCAGACCCGAAACCTCCCCAGGAAAAAACCGTAAATTTCGTATTAAACTTCGCAATGAGCGAGGACTGTGAGGCAGTTAAACCTTCGTCCGGTTGCCATGTTTATTCTAAGAGTAAATCGTCAAGAAGTCATTAGCGAAATGATGACTGCTTCGTGTAGAGGCGATGCCGCGTTCCGATAAGCGATGCGAGCGCTCCGGTTGGGCTGGTTTAATTGAGTGGAACTAAAGGGAGCACTAAATCCTGCCAATGTACATTAAACTTCATACAGTTGTATACTGGAAAATAGAACGCAAGAAGGCGATAAGATGAGAAGTGGCTATTATTAAGTCGAATCCAAACGTTTATTGGGACGAATATTACAGATTTCACGTAAAAAAAAATATTTGTAAATACTTAATTCGAAGTGGATCTCTGTGTCGTAGAACAGGATAAAATTACCAAGAATAAGTTTAATTGAAAAAAATAATAATTACGCTTTAAAATTCAGATTATAAGAACGAAATAAACCGCAGTAAAAAAATCAACAAAATTGACACCTGTACAGGGTGCAAAAAAAAAAATGTTTAGGAGTGACAAGTGTAAAAAGATGATTTTACCCACTTCCTCTGTAAATACAATAATCAGGAAGTCAATTATATGTTATAATTAATTAATCAATTAATTATTTTAAATGTTTATTAATGTTTCCTCGACAATTTCCGTTATATATTTACCTTGAAAATCGAGAAAACAGAGTTGTTTTCACTTTACATACACCGAAAAAAGTGGAGCCCCCTTTACAAGTGTAAGCTTTGTTCTTGCTTTTATATTGGACGATATGGAACTTGAAACTGAATTTTCAAGATATAACGATTATTTGATTGAAGAATATTTTGTAAAGTTTCCCGAGATTTGATAATTATTTCGATGTGAACCCTGCGCAGAAAAGAATCTTTGTAATGATACCTCATTTGTGTCAATTCTCTAGTCGTTTTGGCTAGAGGAAATATATTTACAAAAAAATTATCTTTTAAAAATAATGTACCACGATACCTGTGTTTTATGTTATTTATACATCACCAATCAGTTTTCAGTCTTCAGTGCAACGCTTTTTGTACTTAAGCTCCGTCAAAAAGTTCACATTTCACCTTTCGAAATGGAAACGCTGCCGACAGATTTCCTCGAACATTTTAATCCAAAAGAGAGGAAGCTCTGCGCTGGTTCTCATTTCAGGCAAGTGAACAGTGGAGAGAGAAGCAATCTCCTTTTCCTTCAATACGCTGGAAGTATTTATCTCGACCAGATTGAATCTCGCGTCAGATTGTGAGTTGGCAAGGAAATAGTCGCGTGAAATAATGATTTTGATCTGGATACATCTCTCTACAAGTGACTCTTCAGAGGAGTCGACTAATCTTGTTTTTGACGTGTTGGGAAATGTATTTCAGCGTAGATTTCAGGGAAAGAGATACAATTGAAGAAGCAACGTCATTATTGGTTTTGATACGTAAAATAATTTAAATTTACAACAGAAATTTTGTATGAATTATCGAGCACTATTCAAACATGGATGAATTACTTGTTTATATTTAATAATCCTTCAGAACGACTTAGTGTACTACGAACAAGAAAATTTAACGCAAATGGTATAAATCTAGCTATGAATTTCAATTCACCAGGTGGAGCCAACATATTTCTAGTGAAAACGTATGTGATAAATAAATGAGCTCTCCAGAAATAGGCTTCTATTCCCAACGCATTCAAAGTCAAATCTCAAGTTTGGTTTCGATGCATCAATTTGTTCGTGAGTTATTGGGGGAACAAAATTCTTAACATACACACACATACACATACACTCATACGACATTGGACATCATCGTTAAAATTTGAAAACAGACTCTCCTCGAGCCAATTCGCAGAGAACCGAAAAGATCTCAAATTTATATTTCGATCGATTACAATACTTCCATTACACACTCTGAGTAGTTGGAAACTAAAAATATACATGATAGAAATTGATAGGAATTGAATTCTTTACTTTATTTCTCCTCTATATTGTGACTTCTTTATGATAAGCCCGAAATATTAAGCATTTAGAGTTGTCGGAACCGGGTCAGCAGTTCCGCACCTATGGCAGGTTGCCGAAGCGTATCTACCGCGTTTCAAATAACTTTTGCAGTTATACGTGATAGACTTTCCTTATCATAATGAAATTTATTTATTTATTTATCAATTCATTCATTCGTTCATGTTTTGGGTATCTATATGGAGGCAGTGCTACAAACATATTCAAACTGTTTCTCTCCCATTTTCTTTTCTATCAATATTTGTTGGTATTCTGTTGATGCTATAACACGCAGCTAACTATTCATTCTTATCTGAGGAATGAGCTGATATTATCAATCCGCCTGTGCCTTTGGACCCTTGATCGGAATTGATGGGATGGTCCTTTGCTTATTTCCGAAGAATAAATTAGTTTGTCATCCACGTGGTCACGCATTTTGTAACTGTTTCTTTGACACTAAATTTATGTATTTTTTTTTCTTACTTACTCTCTCGCTTCAGTGACAGATTGGTAAAGTAAGTTCTTAGTTTACTACGAAAATTTGTCTCCATCCTTTTGATAAATTGATCCTTACCATGCGAAACCATAATCATTTCAATGTAAGAAACATTAAGGCATTACAAAATATTTTGTGTTAACTAAAACAGTTTCAGTTTCAGCTAATAAACGTAGTTGTTTCATTATGGCTCAGCGTGAGATACATAAGAGAAATGATGAATATGTGCAGCGAAGGTATGACTGAATGTAAGCGAGTATATACTTAAATCTATAAATCACAAATCAAAGCAAATAATTTTCGTATACTTTTCACACACCCGCGAAAAATCACAATTCCAAATAAAACTTCAATATCTCTAAGATATAGGAAACAATAATTACTTAGAATAGTAGTATTATAGTCTGAAAATCAGACAGTCCGTCTTCCTTCCTGGCGTTGCTCCTCAATGACTTGAGACGTCTTTGGCGGATGCTCTACTTGTAGCGCAAAATTACAAAGCAAATTAGATGACTGTATTAGCTTTGTTCTTACAACTTACATTTTCGTATAAAACACCAAACAAGCTCAAATGAAACTTCGTACTATGGAGAGAATTCATAATTAACACAAATCAACTTACTTCTCCTTGTCTAAATACCTTTTTGCCCCCCCCCATAGATCCGTCATTGGTATCTATTACCATCCACCCTCATACCATGCCACGGTCTAGGTTTGAGGGAAACCTTTAATGGTTTTAAACAATTTAAATATCTTTACTCTTCAGAGATGTTTGTTTTTGTTTACACCTTTTTAGAAAAAAAACTTTATTGAATGTTTGTTTTGTTTTGACTTCAATAGTCTTTCCATTACCCTGCGATAATGAAATTAAATATTCTTCCCACAAAATAAGTCTGTGTCATCATTCTTATTTTCGTATCTAAATTAAAATAGGTGTGGTTTTGTACCCGAGAAACCGAGACTTGACCTCCCCAAACCAAGATTACACCTAAAATTAGGACAACGTACTCTGTAACTAACCTTGTGTAAGCAATTTCGATATTACAACTTACTATTTTACAAAATTTTGAAATCAATATGTATCCAAGTGAAAATATTTGTCCTCCATAATCGAACATTCTTGGAATGGAAGCGTAAAAGCGAGATTTACATGTAATAAAAAAGTTAAAATTTCCTCTCGAGGTCGTACAATGAAGTTACGTATGTATAAATAGTCAGAAGAGAAAAACATAAAAGTACGATCATATCGTATGGAGAAGATTGGGGTTTGTAATTGTATGAAGGAACGAATATAGTTTCTATTTTTTCTGTCCTTATATCTATAATTAATTGATAAATTTCTGTTTCTAATAATGTTGCAAGTTAAAACCATCGTATATAACAGACAACCTATTCTTCACATCTCACATAAGCATACCAGCGACACTTTTCAATGATATAAAACTCTAAATTTTATTGACAATATACACAATATTAAAACGTATACATAAAATAACAATGTTTCGTCTCGTGTGTGAGACTTCATCAATGTATGAATATGTTTTAATGTTCTGTATATTGTTCGAGTTTCTTAGTGTTTTAAACCATTGAAAAGTGCCGCAGGTATACTTATGTAAGATGTGAAGAAGAATAAATTGCCTGTAGTATAAGGTCGTTTTAACACGGAACAGTCCTTGTATCTTCCTAACACAATACCAGTTATGAAATAAGTTCGAGTGTTCGAAATGGGGACAGACCGGGGGAAATTTAAATGAGGGTAACAATATCCGACACGCAAAATCGCACAACTGACGTCATTGAACTTTAAATCCAAATGCACACTGAGTGGTAAACCTACCTACAATATATTTTCTTTAGTACTTTCAGATAGCTCGTGCTGAGAAATAAGGGACGTTCTCTTGAAATTTTAATTTCTCTTTTACTACGTTCAATATTTACTTGTGTCGGCGTTATGAAGTTGTTTATTTAATTCTTCCTGTCAGAATCCGAGTTTTGAAAATGAAAGTACGAATACAAGGTTTTTTGCTTATTCTTGTACTTTAATGATTAATGATCGTATGTGAAATCTAACTATATAAAAGAGAGAGCTTGTCCGCCGCATAACGCAAAGAAATACAAACGACGATGTAAAAATGAATCCTTTTAAAAATAAATGCTTTCTTTGCTTTTTAACATTTAACAAAGATAAAAATGAATCGTAAAAATTTGGAGAAATAATTGAGATTTCACAAGATTTTGAGATTTACAAGTAGCAGCCGTCGCCGTATGTTCCCTCGAGAGGACCAAGCACCAAGCAAGCATTCGCCCGGTGTAAGAGTATAAAGAAGAGTTGAAGAGTAACGTAACAAGAGCACAAAAGTAAAGTCTGAGCGGGTTACTATTAAATATATATCAACCTGGGTGTCAGGACACACCACCCACCAAAAATTACAATAATAAATTTGACTTTTTTTTATAATTGAATTAAAACATATTTTTATTTAACCTTATTAAGGAGAATGTGTTTTCAAGCATCTTATTTTTAAAATATTTCAATACCCTCCGGATTATGGACATACCCGGAAATAACTTCCTGGCCCTTGTCTGCTACTGTCTCTATACGAGGAAAAAACAGACAGAAATAAATCAAGAAATAAATATGCACATATTATATCTTTCTTTTTTGTGGGGCTTTGCGGCTCGTCGACATCGAGATCATTGGAGTACTTGTACAGGTAGGGTACAGGTACAGGTAGGGAAAATGCAGTTACGCACTAGGGAGAGCCAACATGACTCTCCCCGCGTGTGAGACTCGCCGAATGACTCAACCATACCCACTAAAAACCCTTCTGAATTGCAACATACCAAAACATATCTCAAAACCAAAAATCAAAACATTGAGGATAAAAAATGAGTTGGAGACAAATAATGAGGAAAATGAAAGAAACCCTAGCCCTCGCACCCTACTAGCGTCGAAATCGAAAAGAACAAGAGGTGACCAAGGAAGGTCAGGAAAGAGAGAGGAAGGAGCCTTCACAAATATGTGGAAGTAATGCCAGACTCAGCTCGGTGTCCTTTGTTTGCCAATCACGCACTTATTACATGTACTTCCCCTTGGGGGGATATCATTATATCGGTTTAACGTTTCTTCTATACGATTAAAAGAAGGAGGTGTTTGGAAGAATACTGAAACAGTATATTATATCTTGGAATTCGGTAACAAAGTTTTTTTTGGACTGTATTGAGAAAGTAAAGCTACGAAATTGTTCCAGGAATGACTTCAGTAATATGTCACTCAAAGGCGGATCTATGGAGGGGTTGGGGTTAAGGGAGCTATACCCCTTTAGTCCCTTTGCATTCTTAAGCCCATTTCACTCATCAGTGTTTTAGTAAAAGTTTTCAGTAAAATATTTTATGGTAGGCTGAAAATATAGGCTGAGAATAAAGAAAAATTATCAATTTTGCAAGCAGAATTCAGAAGAAATAAGCACAATATACAATATTTGTATTCTTACCTCTTTTGCGGAATGGGCAACATACGTTAAAAGAGGAAAACTATATTGCGCTTATGTTGATTTCGAAAAAGCTTTTGACGCGACAAATAGTAATGTACTTTGGACTACATTAAGAGAATAGGGTGTATCGACTAAATTTATCTCTATGCTAAAATCCATCTTTAGTACCAAGAGTGCGTGTGTCCGTCTTCATGATGGCAGTCACAAATATTTTCTCAGTAAATCAAGGGGTTAAGGAGAGTTAAGTGCTTTCGTCACTTCTTTTTATATTATACATAGATGGACTCATCGATAATCTACTTAATATTAATTCGGACGCAGTTATCTGTATGGATTTCCAATAACATTCATAATAATATTTATAAAAATTTAGCTCCCACCTTGATTACGATCAAGATCCGCCACTTATGTCACCAAGATATTACGTACTACAAATTAGTCATACAATTAGAGTTTAGTATGGGTACCGTGAAGAGGAAGAATTCCATCGGTATATAAGAGGTCTTTGAGACAGCAACATTGAGTCGGAGCAACATCACCACGTGTAGGGGACTCGTCATGGAGGAGGGTGGATGAGGATGGAGCTGGAGTTGCTGAAGTAATCGAGTCGGGGAGGAAATTACGGAGCACGTCGCACGCTGCAATTATCCAGGGGCAACTCCTCCCCATGCCCTCGTGCCATGCTAGTCCACAATGCTCATCTTGGATCCTCCATTCACGCTAGTTCCTTGCTCCCCCCACGTGCACGTCCAATGGGTTCCGTCGTATACCTACTCTCGTCTCTCGCGCTTTCGCTCTACGAAGATTGTTCGTATAGTGAACTCTTACCAAGTGTATCTGTGATAAGTTCAAATGTTCATGAGGACAGGAAAACTTTTGCTGAGTATTAAACAATGAGGGACTTTTCCAAGACATCCAAATTCCTAACAGTACTTTCTGTGTTTCGGTCTCTGTTGACTACAGCAATTATTACTTTAATTTGTTTAATCATTTCTACAATTGTGTCGATTATGCAATTAGACTAGCAAACCGACATTTGTCTGGAGTATATTAAACGATTCATCCAAACGGTAAACATATCCTTCATCAATAAAATTTTATATTGAATCTCCACTTCATTTCGACTCCAGTAACTCAATAGATAAGTCTTGTGAGCAACGCTAAGGTATGTCCTAGTGGAAGAGAAAAGGATGGATAATATTGATAGAATGGATCATTTATAGCAATAAAAATTATCTTCGAAAGAAATTACAAATATACATGTAACATTACAGTAAAAGTTGCGTTTTTAATGTCAGGAATTTGTTATTCCAAATTCTTATGTCTTATTAAAAGGACACTAAGTAAAGTGACAGAGAAAAATTTCGTTTCAATCCGATTACACTTTGTGCCATGTAAATTCATACAAAAAAATTGTAAAATTTATCTGTAATGGTGAGCTAAACAGTATGTGTGTTTAGGAAAATTCAATATGAAGAATTATTACGAATATTCGATAAATGTTTACCACAGATAGATACGTCAGGTAAAAATATAATATTGTACCTAGTAGGTAGTCACATGGTGCAAAAGGGATATGCATTGAGTGTTATGTTTTTTATTGGCCTGTCCAATAGAATGGATTTTTAATTCCAAATGATATAAATAAGTATAATGCTATATTGGTATTATTAACGTAGTCCGTTAAGTACTTTCTCGCTCTGTGGGATAATCTGCTATAGCCGGATCGTGCAGAAATAATATCAACATTTTGTCTATAGGTGTGGCTGGGCAACTAAATCCAAGACCTCAGGATCACCATGTTAGAGTTGCGCGTAGAAATAAGGTTCTAGGAGTAATTGTACTGTATTTGTGCTACCTATTGTGGTTTACCTTCGCACAAACACATGGTGAAAGCACTGTTGCCCGGGATTTGATCCCAGAACCTTTGGCTTTGAGTTTTGTGTAAATTATAACCCTGTTATTCATACAAATGTACTGTATTAATGCAAGGAAGGTCAACAAGGTAAAAAATAATTTTGATGAGTTTCGAAAAGGTACATCGAGGAATACAATCTAAAAAAAAAATAGTTTTTGATTCATAAATCCTGTATGTAAGGGCAAAAGACAAAAAAAAATTTAAATGAAATTTCAAATATTTTATGAAATATCTATGTTTAATGAATCAATTTTTGGTGAAATATCCCATAGGAGGGTTTGCTTTTCAATACAAGTAACATGTTGTTAGAATGTCTGCTGTATGTACCACACACACGTCCTATTTACGTAGGTGTGTCAACGTTATTACACACAGTGGAGAGCAAAAAGCAATGCAATGGGCAGTGATTTTCTATTGAACAGTAATTCCAAACATTGAACAGTGAGTATTGAGCGTGGAAATGGAGCACGGACCTTGCACCCGAAGCTGTGACGAAGAGCCACCGGTGGGTAAGGACAAACACGGCACCCGATGGACTCGCAGCTTCGACAACAAGCGGACCCCCGATAAATAATTAATAAGGGTCCGAATGACACGAACGTATTTCGGAACGGTGGATGGGGGATCACCTTTCACAGCTCGTACTTCGCTGACGACATCAGTGCAGGCATCGTGTGTTTGCGAGTTCATAGTACCGGGAGACAGTATCCCCGCGGACACTGTTTAGTCACTGCTTTGTATATTCAAAGTCCTAAAAATAGAGTAAAAAGACAAAACAGTACTCACGGCGAAAGAATAGTACTGAGGGGCGTATCTGAAGGTCATGTGAAAGTCGAGAAGCCAATGCCAGCATTGCGAAATTGCAGACTCTTAATCCCGCTGTAAACACGTTGGTTTTTTACATGCGTCAGCAGAATTGTACTGAGTTTACGTTCGGATGCTGTCGTCTACATCAGATGATTCATAGAACCGACAGTAATTGATTAGCCACTGTGACGGTCAGAGGACTTTTTGTTTAACCTTTGACCGCAAGGAGGCAGTGTGAAGTTTAGCTTTTCCAACAGCAATAGCAACCTCTGTCTGGGTGACACGGCGTGCCGTCTCGAATGTGTGGAACTATGGTAGGTCATCCCTCGCAGTATACCCATGATAGCGCCGCGCTTAGGGTTCATTGGTTAAATTTCATTACAATTCTTTCGCCGTGAGGATTGTAGTGGACCTGTGCGAAGATTTCATAGTCATATTAACATGACAGTACCAATCAGTGGGCCCACTGTAATTCCAATAATGAAAACACGATCTTATTAAAGATGGAAAACTCATTTCCATTTGTTTTGAGAGTTTGTGAAGGTGTGCCCTTTCATTTACTCAAAATGTGTTCCACAGATGTCATTGAACTTTTTACAATGAACTTCATTTTACTATATTAATATTTTAGGGAATAATAATAATTATGCACTGTATAAAATGAATAAATACAATACTTTTTTCTAAAATATATACTTATTGTATTATTCGAAAGAATATTCTTATTTATTAAATAATTTTCTTTAATGGTTTCAAAAAGGTGAAATAGCATATTATTCAGATAAATAAATAAATAAATAGAAAAATATTATGGTCAAAAAAGCAGTGCAAACATGAAAGAGAATAAACTAATTTACTCTCCGGAAGCAAGCAAGGGACCATCTCATCAATTCCGATCAAGGGCTCTAATGCAGAGGCGGATTTAACGTTTCAGCACATTCCTTATCGTGTTATAGAACCGATTCGTGTTATAAAATTAACGTAATACTAAAAATTTTTAAATTTAATAAAACACACAAAAGTTAATATATTTCAAAAGTACGTATTATTATCAAACTATAGATTATTCGGAAAGTATTATTTATAAATCGTTGCTATTAAATAACACTAAACTCGAGATTTATTATTTCAATAAATGTCGCCCTTTGGCAAGAGCGAAGCGAGTCTGTACAAAAAATATGCCTCTACCCGAAGGAAAACCGGAGAAAATCTCTGGTCAGGATGGGATTGGAAGGTCGTTTAATAATTTGAAGGACGTTTGAGTAAAAAATTAATGACTAACAGATGCTCTGTAACATAAAATAAAGGAATACAATGGTGAGAAGAAATATTCACATACTTCTGAGTACCTAGGCGTACAGACGTTATGTGATAACATTCGGTCAGGGAAAAATGGCGACGAGTCAGAAATTGAACTCGGGACTCCTACTTCCTTCACCGAGTTGTTAACCACTACTCCGCCCACCGTTACCCCACATAAATATTGTTCAGAATTTGACAACATTGAAACACAGCCACTATCTCCTGATTTCACTCTCGCTCTTCTCATCGACACGCCGTGCACTGTTCGACGCGCGTGGCCGGGCATTGGCGACGGCAGCGCCACAACCGGCTCGTCCGCCAGTCAGCGGAGACGTGCAGAGTGGGGAAGGACTGCAAGCGGAGACTGTTGTTGGGATGGGAGAAGGACGACGGTAGTGACGGATAAATTATTCAGCCCGTGTCGCCGCTCTGTCTCTCTCTCCACCCACACCAAGCTATGGTGACGGTGCTTCTGCCGGTGGACTGTTGATTCCTGAGCAACACGTGAGCGTGGTGTCTATGGCGGGTTGATGGCCCTTCGGAGCCGTTCGTGGGTCCGATGGTTCTCTGTGGCTCGGACACACGGCGGGTGGGTGAAGGGCTGATGCTGGGGAGATTGGGAGCGCGGACGGAATAGCGTGAACAGTCAAAGTCTTGTTCTATTCTTTCTTTGTTCTCAAACAATTGCATTCTAGAGTTGGTGAATGACGTAAGTTAAATACAGAAAACATTACAGAAATAACACAAAACAAATGGGTGTGATCTATTTCAGATATTAACAAGCGACACAATGTGATCTATTTCAGATATTAACAAGCGACACAACAAATGACAATATACACATCTAGGGGGTCTTCAGAAGTGTTTATTAATTTCATCATTTTTACAGTTTAGTTTAACTACTCAATTTTTTTCTTTATAATACCATAATACTTTTAAGCATTAAACATATGTTTATTTAATGAGATTTATTGCAACATTTTTATTTTTAATGATAAATATTTATATTTATCTTACTTATAAACAATATACTACATTTTTTATGTAACTCTTTCTACATTGTATTATGCTTGTGCAATTACGCTTATTAAAAGTCGAAGTATTTTTGGTGAAAGTTTGTAAAATAAGTTAGTTTTTGGCCATGTAATATTTGTTTCACCTAATTCTTATAAATATCAATTTATAATTTTTGTACATCTTTGTGTAGTAAAATTCACATTCATTCTATTCTTCGAAAATGTAACTACGTTTGTCTTGTGTAGCTTCTCCCTTCCTCACGTTTCGAAAAAATGCCCCTTACCCTTTTCATTGATCATTTATTTCTCAACTCAAATTATTTCTGTAAACCACATCGACCATTTTCTTCCGGTTTTTGCTTTGTTGTGATCGGAATTAAAAACATTGAGCCTTTCGTGCTTCCGGAAAGTTAAGAGGTCATATTATTTTCCTATTAAGTAAAATATTTTTGTGCACCTGATATGATTCGTCATTGCAATCAGAAGTACTTTTACCACAAAATACTTTTACCAGTAGTACCATTTCCATCAGAACTACCACAAATCTCGCATCTACGCATCAAATAAATTCCTCCAACACGTCTTTTTTAAGAGGAATTTTTCTTATTGTTGTATTTGTAAATGGGAAATGCTCTCACCGAAGTTGTTCCAGAAGATAATACCGTAACGTAATGGGAGTAAATGTTTGCAAAATGTAGGCAACAGGAAATACGTGGACTAACTACGTTAACTAAGATTCAGAATATGTAACACAATTCTCTTAATTGGGAATTCAGATCCATTTGAGGTTATCTTGAATATAGAGACTAACCGTTTCTTTGTATTGTTGTATTCGTAAATGGTAAACGTAGCGTGCTATTGAATCTTATCTGCATGGGGCGATAGGAGATAGGATGTGGGTGATAGGGCTACTGTTAGCAGATGGGCCGCTTAGATGGGTTTAACAACTACTTGACGTGGAGGTATTAGTAGTAGTTACTTATTCTTAGAGTTACCGATACTAGGAGTATTAGGAGATGGATAGGAGGACTCACTTTTCAGTAGTAACAGCTATATAAACTGGGACATTCATGTGAAAAGTTACAAATTTTTTTCGGGCCCGCCGGGAATTGAACCCAGAGTCACTTGGTGGTGAACAAGCATGCTAACACCTTAGCCACCTGAGGAGCGAGAGGAAATAAGAAATTGTTTCTTTTACGAATAATCATCTTTATGTGATGCCCGCGTAGCAAAGGTTAAAAAAGTTAACACCGACGTGAAAATATACGGATAATATTAAGAAAGAATATTAACATAGGTCAAAAGTGTGTCCATGAAGTGATCTGAAATGTTTGTAAAAAAATAGATGATGAATTAAAAAACTTTCCATGAATATGAATATTATTTGCACGAAACTGGACAAGGTATGTGTATCAGATTAGGGTTAATTGAGTTTCAGGTTTTCCATTTCGCAATGAAATAAACTAGATATTCTGATTAAAACCAACGAATAGTATTTTTAACCTTAACTACTTTTATTTTCCCTAGAGATCTGCAGAATTCGCGTATCTTCAAATTGCTGAACCGAATGAGTTCAACATACACAACTTAACATTTTGCTTTGTAAATGTTATTCGTATAATTATAATATATTCTGTGGGTTTAATACGGTTAATGTACATTTTAATTTAAATTGCCGGTCTAATTGATGTGAACTCTGGGAAATCCAATAAACTGCATTTTAATTAGTAAAATAGAAACGCGAAATATCCCTGTATTAAAGAGGATATTGATAATACTGTTTTATAGTTACACAAAATTTCATCAGCAATAAAACTTAGATATACATGAATGAGAATTTAGTGCAAGTTACTGAAACTAAACAAAGTATTCAATAAAACTGAAATAATATTATATGTGAAACTTCATTCATTATTACACAATTCCATCACTAAAGCTAAAAATAGTTTTCCATTTCTCATGTTTATAGATCGATAAGGTTGAGAGACGGTTGTCTAGGCAATTGTATTTAAACGTTAAGAAATATGTGATTTCATTAGAATGAGTAGAATCATAATGTGAGCAATACGCAAAAGTCTTTTTCACACAGTTTTATTTCAGTAGAATACACAAATTGAGATAAAGGAAAATGAAAACAATATTTATAATTTTCACCTATATAATATTGGTGTCCTAGTAATTCAATTATTCGGTAAAAATGGATTAATTTGATCAAGTTTTACGTTCATACTTTTACGGTAGGTAATTAATCATGCATCATATTTTACATCTTGGATTGCCTAAATAGGAAAATACTTCTTGAACAAATAAATCAATGGTATAGAGAAAAAAGAGACATTGAAAACCATGTAACCTAAAGAAAACGTACGGATAACAAATTTTCACTTACAAGGCACTTGTTTGCATCCATTAAGCCAGGTAGCAAACCGGATTCCCCAGTGCAAGTTAAGGAAGAGTCACTTAACTTAAAAGCGAAAACCCGAAATATATCCTCGCGAAACAAAGTTCTGGTCCTCCGGTCACGTGAGTTAGCAACCGGTTGCCATTTGTTTTCAGCTGCCGTGTTGCTCCTGTTGAAAGTAACGTTGTATACAGGATGATTCAGAATTTCCTATTACACAGTTCTAGGTGTTGTAGAGAGAACTCAGAACAGCAATATTTTATAATAAACTTATGAACGGAAATGCGTCGTTTGGAAGATAAACGACTTTGAACGATGGAAGGCAATACACATTGAGAGGGGATGGTGTCTCGTGTCCCGTGATGTCTTGTGTGACGTCATGTCACGTGTCATCAGAGAACAATCCAATGAATTGTTGTGCGTGTACATCACTTGCTACTGAGCGATCGAGAAAGCGATCTGATTGACCCGTGTATTCTATCGCCACGTGTAACGGGTAACTTCACCTTCCTGCAAAACGTACTGTTGCAGCATTTGGAGGATGTGTCATTGCATATCCGTCGGACGATGTGGTTCCAACATGATAGCGCGCAAGCCCACTTTTCGCGCGACGTCCGTCAGTACCTTCACCAAACATTCGGGGACAGGTGGATAGGTCGCGATGGACCATTTCTTTGGCCACCACGATCACCCGATTTAACACCTCTGGATTTTTTCCTGTGGGGGTATATGAAGAGATTTGTTTACGAGACCCCTCTGGAGTCACAGGATCTCCTTGCCCGTGTAATGGCTGCAGCGAAGCTCTTTCAGGACACTCCAGGACTTTTGGACCGTGTGTATGTGAGCATTGTTCACAGGTATACTTTATGCAATGAAACTCTCGGTGGCCACTTCGAGCATATGTTGTAGTTCACGCAGGTACGAGTTGGTTGATGCACGTGCAGCGTATCCTTTGACATTATTTCAAAGTCATTTATCTTTCAAACGGCGCATTTCCGGACATGGGTTTATTACCAAATATTGCTGTTCTGAGTCCCCTCTACAACACCTATAACTGTGTAAAAGGAATTCTGAATCATTCTGCGTAGTGTCAGTACGAAAGGTAGTGAATTCCATAGGTACCAGAGAGCAAACCTATCAGAACCAAGATAATTTTTTTATATATAATCACGTACAGTTTTTACATCATTTTACTACATACTTTAATGGGTGAATTGCGTCAATTCTGGGTAAAAGTATGGACAACGTTTCATGTTTTAGAAAGCAAAAAGAAAAAATCAAATCTGGGTAGTCCATATCAATCAATATTTTAAAAAAATTAAAGAACTACCTCGAGAATTGAGATAGGAAATAAATTACTGATAAATGTCTCAAAATAACTTTTCTTATCGTTGAGGTTTTAGATAAATTGTATGTAAGTCGTGGAATAATCAAATTTGTTCTACTTGCTCCTCCAGATGTTAAGCTTTGTGTCGTTTTTTTATATAAAGTGATAAATTATTTATAGTACAAATTAATCGTGAATTGTAGTTTTAGTTGCGATGTAGAACACGAAATATACATCTTGAAACATATCAAACATTCATTTTTGTAAAGATAATGTGGAAATATAAAAAGTTGGTTGTAGTTTCGTATGGAATGGTGAACTATTTGTATGATGAAGTATGATAGAGTACATGAATACTGAATTCAGTTACATGAACTGTTAGCCCTGAAGCAGATATGAATAATAAAGAAACGTTATCACACCAAAAATTTGAGTTTTTTTCGGTATAATCGCAAAAATATCTTATAAGTATGGAGGTTGCAAACGTGATCAAGTAATATTCACTTATGAAGAGAAAAGGGAAACTAGCAGAGCAAGTTAATGGAGAAAATATCATGACAAATATCTGCTTAAGAAGGAGAACTAATATGAATCTTTGAAGAACCAAACACTAAAGGAACCATGTAACATTGACAGAAGACTGACCTGAAATATAATGAAAATAAATCACTTATATACGTTTCTATGGTTCAAACACCACTCTTACATCTTTTTCTTTAACGGTTTAGTAAACTTCCTACTTTTCTTAGCAGATAATTTGTTACACTAACTACTTTAACAATGGCGTAAAGGACAAATAAAGGATTACGCAATACAAAACATTAATTATGTTTTACCCTAAATTCTAAATCAATAATAAAAATCCGGGAAACTAATTTTTGAATGGTTAATTCAGAAATAATTTAAAAATTAATATAAAAATGAAAGTTATCAATAATAGGAAAACGGAAATAAATTAACGTGGCTATATTGAACACAGAAATCTAGTCATGATTTCCCAAGTTAGTAATGATCGGTAATCAACGTCATTTGCTTTCGTGAGAGAGTATAATTCAGTGTAAATGGATAAATTAACCCTGGAGTTCCGAAGCTGGCTTGAAGTTGCCTAGAGCTTTCTCAGGTCGAGAGGTTGGTGAACACGATCCTTCGGTTGAAGAGCTACAACTCTCACTCACTCACTTCAATCTTACTCTCCAATAGCTCATCCCTCTGGGATTCTCCCCTGTCAAATTCTGTGCTGTCACTCACTGTTGTAGTATTGTAATACTTTTCGTCCTTTTCGAATGTCTTTTATTGCATTTATCGACACTTTCCTTTTTGTAAATTATGAACACATCTATTATTGATTCGTGTTCTCTAAACATTGTCTCACTGGTCCTATTGGAAATGTGACTCATGTTAATATCGCATTTTTAAAGTAAGCAGAAACTTGAATTCATTTAAAAAACAAGTAATTTTTGGAAGTATTAGAAGGAGTAACTTCGGGAAATTAAAGTTTTGGAAGTAAAGTAGGAACTAAACCACTTTCGTAATGAACAACTTATCATTCCTATTTTACTCATTTACCGGCCACATTTGTTTTGTGTGTTGCAATACTGGTTTATAAATGAGTATGCTTGTGGGCATGGGTACAGTGTCTCATCAAATCGAAGTTCATTTTTGACAAACAAAATGTAATTGATTTGAAATTTATGAGTCTGGCACTAAGATAAAAAGGTATGTCCTGAATAGGGTTATCTACTCGGCAATATTAGGACCTACTCGATAAATTTAGCGTAAAACGTCACCTAACAAGAGGGAGCATACTTCAAAACGATGATCTGCGTAATGGTGTCCAGTCTTGGTAAATGTGGAGCATTAAACATTATCAAAGAATGATAAATTAAACGTCGTTTGTTTGTTGCTCATAGTTTTAATGTTATAAAGCTTTTTCGGCTGCATAGCAGCCATCGTCAGTAACCGAAAAAAACTTTATAACATTAAAACTATGAGCAACAAACAAACGGTGTCCAGTCTCTTCAGATCTATGAAGAACTATCACGAGTATAGTTCACAGGTTACAAACCAGTAATAATATTTCACGTATACTTCACGAGTCGTCCAGAAGAACAGTAGTTTTTATTGCTTCGAAGACGCTTTGTCACAACTCATCCCAGATCAAGCTAAAACTCTTGATTACCATATAAAATCCCCAAAAAGTTTGTGAAATTGTTAAGATACTCAACTAAAGAGGATATACGAGTACCAAAACACGCCAGTGAGTTCTACAATTTATTATGACGAGATCAACGAGATACTACGAAAGCTGGTGATACTCATGAACTCTGGAACAATCCATTTTTTATTTCATAATTTCCTCAGTTTTCATATTTCAAAAACGTTTATTATTGAGTTTGTTTGATAGTCAACCGGTATTTTTGCTGGTAAATTAATATTTTTATTCATAGCTTTTAAATTAGAGGGACGTGAATAGTATTCTTCGTTTTTTGAATGGAAATATTTCTTTTTATCCACTTTTGTTACGGCTGTTATTTCTAACAATGCTATAACAATATTTTGAACATATTTTTTTAATAATTTGAATTCATAGAAAGATTTGTACTTCAACACACACTTCAATATCTTGAATGTTTTCCCACCAGATGTGCCATACGCTTCGCGGGGGCAAGAGCATCTCGCATTTTCCGATACCAACGCACATCTTCCTGTAACATATAACCCACATATTCTAGTCCTCTTCATCCTCTCCCCACCATTTCCATTCCCTCTCTTTCTGCCTTCATAGCTTCCAAACCCCTTTCACTGATCAAAGAGTACGCATCGTGCGTCGGCTTCTCCCAAGTCGTCGAACATCCGGTGGTGTGGGACTAAGCCTTTCCCCCCTTCCATCTTCTCTCCGGAATTTGAGACGCTCCAGAAATTCCTCAACAGCGTCTTTCTACGCCTTACTTTCTTTCCACTTACCTTCCCGTCCAATCCGTCCGTTCTTGCTTCCCTACTGACCACTACTGCCCCGTTTCAACCGCAGCGTCTTTAGAGACCTTAACATAAGAGAGAACCGTCAGGGGAAGAAATATAATGCGGAATTTCTCATATTTATCAGTATTTCAACTGTCTGGCCAGTACCTGGGTTTAGTTTTGTCGCTTCTTTATTTCTCTGTTTTTTCATTTCTTTTATTTATTACTTTTTCTTGTATCATAATTCCCGTCAACTTGGTTGTTTCTTTCTGTGATATTTCATTCTCTCTTTGCTTTCGCGTCTGAAACTGTCGGATATCTAGATAACTGATATTTTATTTCTTTCCCCACATTTAATGTTTGTGCCGCATATTTGTCAAATACACAGTATGCTTCTTTTGTAGCAATATAATTATTCCAGAGTTAGACAATTATTACACCTATTCGAGTCATTTCGTTTATCTATCACCCTCCTTCCTCCTCTGTTAGGTCACATTCATGCAAAACATGCCGTACTATCTCCTCATCTTTGTCACATATGCAATATTTGTCATCCCGTAAAATCCTTTTTGTTTAGTGAATGTTGAAGTCACCATGCGCCGTCAATATCTCGATTAATTGTGACTGTAGTTTGAGCCATTACCCATTGGTATGACTGTAGTTCACATTTGTTATGTATGAATCGATATGTAATTCGTCCAACCTGCGACATTTTCAAACGTTGGTCACGTGATTGTGTCGTGTCACCCTCCTTTTCTCCCTTCACTACCAATAAGAGATGAGCATCAAATAATAGCTGGAGCCAAAGGGGCTCTAAGAATTTGTGCGTAGTAACTATAACTATTAAGAGAAATTACGTGTTCTAAAGTTGTGGCAGTCGTTTCTCTCTACATTAAGGTCTCTAATCGCCTTCAGCTTCTTCTTCTCCTGGCGCTAGAAACTCCTTCAGATCCCGAGCTTCGAGAAATTCTCCAAAGTCTTGGTATTTTGAAGCCTAAGCTATTCCAATTTACTCGATTCCCCCAAAAATATCCTTCGAGAGGTTTTCGATGGGACTCGTGATGAATTAATGTTGTGTTGCGGTCGATGACGGGCGACTCCGGAAGGATTTCATGGCTGCTAATGGATGTTAGGAAAGTTCCTGGATATTGTTGGGCTCAGGTTGGTAATTCTGCGATAGAGATGTTACGTGAATTTAGATAGTTGATAAGTACACAGAACACAAGAGATACACGTAAATATAATTGATTTTCAAAACTTCTTACTTTCTCGATGATTTGTGTGTTAAACAAATGGAGAAGTTAAAGAAAACTTCAAAGTTTCAATCGATGAAGAAGTGATCAGGGAGAAAATTGTTGTGAAAACAAACGTTTATTAGTGTTCTTGGTATTACTACTGAACTTTGCCAGATATCTGATATCGTTAAAAAAGTTGCGCGCTGGTGAAAAGAAGTAATTGGAACTTCTTAACTAGTCTCTACTTCGTCTGTCGACTTGTTATTGTTCGATCAAATGAAATATTATTGAAGAAAATGACTAATACTCGTAAAAAAATAAACAATTTGAATTTTTCAAAGTAATTTCAATGCATCGTAAAGGTTTAAGCGTTCAAATGATAAATTAATTAAAGAAGAAATATGAAACATATAGAACAAACAAAGAATGTTTTTTCTCTTCTTATTTTTAATTGGTTCCCCATGAATTGCCTGCATTTCACAGCTATACATATTGGAGAGATATATAGAATGAGACAAACATATATACATTGGTAATATTTTATAATCGAAAAATGGGGAAGGAAGATTCCGAATGAGATCCTGTGTTTACTCATAATACAACAATATATTAAGGAAAGTTTTATCAACACTAGTAATTGTTTATTAGCATGAAACACCAGACTATAAAATTATTCATGGTTGAAGATATAAGATGAGAGGTCATAAAATATAGATTCTCTTACAGAGATATGTTGGAGTACAGTTAATTGCACATTTTTTTAAAGAAAATTCAAGACTTAAATAATTCGATCAGGAAAGGAAGGATTTTGACAATAATACTAACAAAACGCTTGGTATAACCTAAATTAAAATTACTTGCACATGATCTAAATTTTCGTCACGAACGACCGCTTATTTATAGTTGAGACTTGGTTGCAGCAAAAAGTAATGTTATGCAATAAATTAGAACATACTTAACATTTAGAACATTATAGATATGTTCATTTATGTTGTTGCGAAGCGGTATTGATACACCGATTGAAGACTCTCTGCTATCGCAAACAGTACCCCACATATCTAAGCAGCAGACGCTACCAAGTGGACCACCCCAACTGAAGCAGCACCAAGTCTAGATTTAGTATATTACTACTCGAGGCGTTGAATATTCATCACGTTAGAGGCACGGGCTACGAGCGCACGGGCAACGCGGGTGGAGCGAGGGCATAACCCCGACTCATCGGGACGCACCGAGGAAACACGCGGAAATTTCTGGGCGAAGCAACTTAAATTCGGAGTGAGAGTTCGGGGGTGTGGGTGGGTGGGGGTGATTCCGTCGTAGAAAAGGAACCAAGGGAGGGAACGAAAGAGAGCGGAAGGGATTGTGAAGTGGGGGAAGGGAATTGTTTCGAGAATAGCATTCGTGTTGATTACTACGTTGTCTCCGTCCGGGGAATCCCCCTCTCGTACCCACGACCGTTCCGTAGTTTGCGAGTCGTCCACAGATGGCAGCACGGCTGTGCGGTCGTGTGAGGTGCCTTCGGGCGCAAGAAAAGAGGTACCAGGGACGAAATAGGATGGGAACGGCTGATAAGGCAAGTATGTGTCTCGAGGAACAGAGCAAAGTTTTGTGGTGGAGTTGTACTTGCGAACTGTTAATGGATAAGGCTAATGGGCCGGGTGAGATATTGCAAAGCGTTTATCAGAATCTCGAAGCAGATGTATTTTCTGATTGAAAAATCGAATTCTGGAGCAATTTATGGCTTTCGTAACTCTATCGTATCTACTTCCGCAATGAAACTTGATTACAAAGTACTTCATGCAAGTTCGAGATATCCCTTCATTTATAACGGTAACTTCGCTAATTTAATCAGTCAATTCAAATGAATATTTTCCAATGACTTTAAGAACCATAAATCGTAAAAGTTGAATTTTACTTCTAAGATCGAAGTTAGCAAAAATTCATGCTTCCCCAAGGGCAATGAGCATATTAAGTTATTAATGGCAAGGATATTACCAGAATTGTATTTAGATAAACATTTTTTTTTTTTTTCATTCTTTTCCACTGACACGGTTTACCGACCATGTGACCACTTCCTGGGTAAAGTTTCTGAAAAAATGTCGACAACCTCCGCTTCATAAATGGACATTGTTTCGTTAGTGAAGTTTTTTTTATTATTTCGTTTTTGATGCTATCATATCCAGGACTTTCGTAATATTTTAACTGCTACCATATTTATTACCTCACTATATCGAATCAGTTCTTCTTCATCTATTTCGTTAAAAACGTATTCCCGCTGCTGCATTTCTTGTTCTTGCACACCGTGTAATATATCTGCTATAAGTTGCTCACATGTATCCAACCACTAAGTTATTTCCACACTCCCTTGCTTTATTGCTCCCCATATATTCAGCAATATATTTTAATTATTACCGTAAAGTAATTTTTAATTTGCATGGTTTCCATTCATATCTGCGATTTTGTACGCCGTTTATGTGAAAATCATCCGCATAACTTTATATTACAATTTATATTCACAAGTTATCAGCAAAAGTAATGGCTCAATTGCTGTCATTTTCGGTTCGAGTCACCGCGAATAGAATTCTTGTACGGAACAACTTGTGACGTTACACAGATGTTTGAAATCGTTAGTGTTGAAAATTTTGATTATTATTTTTGCTTTTAACAGAGAGGAGTGATGCAGTAAAGAATTTAATAAGTGATAGATAAATATTGAACTATTATAGCAATAAATTCAATTATTTATTTTGTTTTAAGCACACAATTAAACGGATAAAAATACTATTTTCGCTCCGATAAGTCGTGGATTTAAGTCAAACATTTAACATATTCAAATAATTTATTACTTTTATAGCTGAAGAGTTATTGATACATTTGTTTTGAAATGGAACTACATAATATTTTCTTTAAGGCCCGAAAAAAGACGAATAAAATGACGTCTTTCTTATAGAATTTATACGACACCTTAACTTGGCCGCAAATTTTTCAAGTGCAAACAAAAAGAATTAGCTCCATCCTCGCAGCTCTTGTAAATCTCTCTCTGCTACGAGATGAGATCATTCTAAACCCAATATTTAAACTTATAAATATCGACATAATTGTAATAAAGAAACAAACGTATCAATATCTCTGCAATTAAATGAAGGGTATGTCAGTTAAAAATACACCGCATGATAAACACTATATCACGATTTAGCTTAGTGACGATAACTCTTCAATATTTTTATGTTTAGGAGGTATGTGTTCGTTCTTATACCGAATGTCCCAGAACACCACGTATACAATTGCATAGATGATAGAAACAATATTAATAGGAACGAAAGTAATTAAGGTACACCTGTCAGGAAATGTCTCACGTAGGAGCTAAAATGGTATCAAAACACAGTGAGAACAAGACAAGGAAAGGGTTTTATTTGAGGAACTGAGAATATGATGTAGGTGTTAAAAGTTCAACAACAGCAAATCACAACATATATTCGAAGTCCGGTCCTTAAACAGAGACATAACATCGCGAGGATTATTCGTACTCCAGGTACAACTTCCTCGTCAAGTCGAAGCGATGTCTCCGTCGCTGTTAACGGGCAGAAATTTTAACGCTGTAATTTGGTCAGGTTGTTGAACTTTGAACACCTATGTTATTTCTTAATTTATTTTTGTATTGTTCTTCAATTCCGTATTTTATCTCCTCCGGGATACATTTCTGAACATGAATGGTGTTCCAGGGCATTCTCTCGCACTCTATCCTCGTGAGCAGACTGTTCACTATGTTCCCAAGCGTAGGACCCGGGAAGTGGGAAGGTAAACCCAGCCACGAGCCTTGTATCCGCAGGGCGCTAAAACTCAAAACGGACATCGCGCCTCACCGCAAACCCAAAGAAGGGGACTCCCCCTCGCAATATAGAAAGGGAGCAGAGTCCGGACTGTCCGTTGTGTTCTCCTGGATTACGAGAGCGCTCATGCGATATTGTGTTTGCGTATTACGAATATGCAGATTTCTTAATTAGCTGTGCAGAGAGGGAATTATAAGTGATGCCGCGGGATATTGTCGCTGAGCACACCATCGACAATCACAATGTGAAATGAGGATCAGACAATTCTTTTTTTCTTTTTTTTTTGCAGCCGCATGGCTGAAAGCTGGGTAGCGTAGTTAGTATTGTGTATTCATCGTTTTCTATATCCCCCTTAAGAGTGCCAAAATGATGGGGTGAGAATATTCGCTAGTGATATTTGCATGGTAATCATTTTATAACGTTAATCTCTATATCATGATGAGTGTTAGGTGGTTCCAAAATTTAATCAAGGAAAGTAGTACTTATGATCAGTTTAAATAGAAGTTTTCAAAGAATGTAGAAGATTTTTGCACATATTTATTCTCTGTACCAAAATGTCGAGAAGGTATGTGATAACTTTCAGTCAGGAGTAAATGATTGACGAACCGGGAATCGAATCCGGGACTCCTGCATTGATCGCAGGGAGCTTACCACTACNATAAGAGACAGGCATGGGACACATCCCCACACAGGAGATAGCTTTCTATGTGATAACTAGAAATGCCTCTTCAGACCGTCTCGTTTTTTAAAATAGAGGATTTCTTATTTTTGCATAAGAATGATTGGTTTAACAAAATAGCTTCCAACTACGCTTTCCCGAGGCGGGTGAAAATAGGAATGAGATATGATACTATGTAATGGATAAATGACAGTGGAAACGAGAACACCTGCAGCAACCCTTTTTGTCCGGCACAAATTTCACCGTAATCAACCAGGGTTTTGCTCTGACGTTCCCAGAGGTGGATGACCCACTAACCACCACGCCAAGGGATGCCCTTGTGGTATAATACCGAAGATATGAGCGACCCAATATTTCTGTAATGAAAACTAGAACTATTTCATTTATATAGTGACATTGCGCTGGTTAGTAAATTTTCCATTTCATAGCTCGAGAAAGTAACTCAACTTATCGGTCTGTCTTCTTGTTCTTAGACAGTACAACACTTGGATGGGAAATACAAAAATCGATGTATTTAACTTTCATTTGGACTGTGGAGGCATTAAATTACGGTCGTGACGCGGTACAAACTGGGCAGTCAAGATTCGAGCATGGTTCACGTTATAGGGATTACATCACAAAAATACAAATGTCTGAGGTAAGATAAGAGCACTTTTCAAGGTTGCTGTGCCATCGAAGAATAATGTACTCGTTCAAATATCACAACGGGTTTTCCAGCTTCAGGGTAGACATCGTAATACGTATATATGTTTTTCAGTCTACGGAATTCGAACTGCTAATTTATAAATCACGTGAAAATTGAATTAATTATCCCGAAAACGAAATCCTGTTGTATGCCATTTTTTTGTTACGTTGTGGTTCATTACAGACACTTACGGTTTGCCTTTTGTTTTATATCTACTACTAATACGCCGCATTTTAACTGAATTTTAACTCGGTGGTCACGTGTATAACAAATGTAATGTACTGATTGCACATCTTTCGAGAACTAATAAAAATAATTAATTTAGAAATTATAATATTGCCTTTCAAGCATCTTCAATTGGACCCGAAGTTGAGACATATCTTTATTTCAAATAATATATTTACATTTAGTAATATACTTGACATCTAAAAAATGAAAAAAAAGCCCTAAGATAGCAGAAGTGGAAAAAAATCATTCGTTCCTTGTTTATCATGTTAATGCAACTTCAAGAGTAACAATGAATGTAATGCAGTGGACAAAGGGAAGACAGCTGAAGTACTTCTTGTACCATTAGCTTCTTCTATAATTTAGTTCTTTTCATTTTCATTAGAATTCGTCAAGTATACAAAGCAAAAATAGCAAATTGTACATTTCTTTTTTGGTTTCAATCTTACTTTGTATAACAATGGAACAAACTTCACTATTTAATCGTCTCATTAGTTTCTTAATTAATGTACCATAAAATGGTTCTCTTTTGGTAAAATGATTCACTACTAGACTGGTTTTCCTCATTAATGTATTCACCGAACTCCTAACTCGACATAACATTATTCATGATTTAATAAGAGTCCAAAGAAGATAAGCAAATACAAGATAAGCTCTTGAGATATCTCCAGAGACGTACATTCACCAACAGCTTGTCGCCGAATCCAACCCGACGACTTACAGTCGTTCCTTCCTCCGTGAAAATCTGGAAGCCAACGCAAAGCTTTAATTAAGCGGAATTAATAAGTCCCCCGAGAGTATTCTCATTCTGCTCCACGAGTCGTACCTGTCGACCGTCACAGACATTCTCACAGAGTCCTCCTCCTTACAGTCAGCGTCTTCTTCGCCGAAAGATTTGCGCGCTTGAGATGGATTTCCTCCACGCAATTCCTCAAAGATATCTGTCAATCAAACAAACAAGATGACTGTTCTCCTTTTGCTCATTCCATCCAAGTTTAACGAAGAATAAATTCAAGAAACGAAATTGGAAATGATTTCGCCTCGAATTTCATGGTACATTCCTCCATCGTGCGGCAATTTACCTTCCAGGTACCGCTGCTCGTATTACCTTTCTAGCCAATGAAAACAAACGCATAAAAACAAACTACGGTTCGTAAATAATTTTATATTGGTGCAGTTTTTCTGTTGACCATACTGTGTGCAAGTATACATGATGAAACTAAAATATTTTTTCTGAGAATGTTAAAACAAACATTTACCGATGACAAAAGTTTAAGTGGGGTTGAAATTCGGCGCGTTGATGTTAGCTGTTGAATTAAATGTTATTTCGGTGGAAGTAACATCGCGTATCTGATTCGTTTGGTATTTTCTTTTACGCAAGATGCCATTAAACAATTATCGGGTTCTTAAAATAAAATCTTCATAATTTGTGTGTAATCAACTTATCGCATGTGCTTTCTCCATGAATTAGCTAATTCTATCGGCTAAGGGAGGTATAAAACGAAAATATTCATAAAAAGTCCGATTTGCTAAGAATTATACTATTTTTTTGTGTTATATTGCAAATTTGTAGTTATTCTATTCTATTATATTTTTTACCTATGTAGGATTTTACTGAAGTTTTTCAATCCACCTCTGCCTTAGGGCCCTTGATCAGATTGATGGGATGGTCCCTAGCTTGCTTCCGGAGAGTAAATTAGTTTATTGTCCTCCACGTGGTCATACGCAGTTTGTACTGCTTTTTTGACAATAAATTTATTTATTTATTTCATTCTCGTAAGACAAACGTGAACATGATTTTTCCAACACTTCCTTAATTCTTGCAGAAGACACTCACAGACTTTTCGACGAGCAGGGTTTGTCGAACGAGTATCATCCAGCCTTCATCCGCTTTCTGCAGTATCTCTTTTCCTATGCCCCCTGTGGCGACTCGCTATTGATTGCGCGCCTCTGGTGGCCGCGACACGAACTGTTTTTAAACGTTTCCAACGATCTCTTTTCTCTGGTGGGTCGTTTCACGAGATACGACCAAGTTTTGTGATCGAGGGGGAGGAAGAAGGCCTTGGAAATGTTTCAGGGGCCTTCGACTTCTCACGATCTGCGAGGTGAAGAGTATAACTCAAAAAGAGTTTTATGATTACAAAACGTGCTAACAATTTATTTGAAATGAGTTTGAAACAACTATCGAATCCTGAATTTCTAATGACTGAATACCATTTATTTGTACAGTTTTTAGTTAAGATATTATAAGTATAATAAGAAATAAAGTTCTAAAATATCTGAAAATGTTCATTAAGCAACAAAATTACATTTATTTATTTTTATTTGAACCTTAAATATGTATTCTTGCCGACTATATAAATAAAATAATGTGTAGATTAATTTATTGTATTTTCTGAAGAAAATATTTTTGAAAAAGAGAAAAGATAAATAATTTTAAAAATATATCTGTCGAGACTGGAAAGTTATGTCTAAGTTGCCGGTTTTTTTCAGTAAATTTATAATTCCTTATTCTACACCCAGCGAATGCTTTCAAATGTATTTCACAATTTACGTGGTGCATAAATGACGTAGAGGAGCTTTCTCCCATCATGTGTCCAGTCAAACCCTGATCATGTGCAACAGTCGTGTTAGCTCGAGTCAGTTAATTATAAAGAGGTTATGTTTCTTGTAACCCCAAACTATCAATTAAGTTAATCTACCTAAAAGACGCATGTTAATAATTTTAATTGCATACACACCGCACACATACTATTTATTATTAACTCGTACTATTGAGGAATGTGTGTTGTACCATTCCACACTGAGGTTTCTACCGGATTCACATTACGAACGCTGAAAGAAAACTACTAAGCGTGGCCAGCATAGTCATGGAAACTTGTGTGTGCCAACTCATGCAAGTTTATTCATAATATTAATATTTTTCTTCATTATAATTATTATGACTCAAAAATTCTTTTAAAAATTAATTACTCTTTTCTTTGAGAAGCTGGTTAACACAGTTTAATCGTGCGACAACAACACATTGGTGTATGGTGCTCACGAACGGATATTACATGCATACGCCTACGGCAAATTTCTCATTTAAAAAATTGCTTGGCTTATATTTTATTACATATTTTAAAGATAATATCTTAAGCACTCAGACATAAATTGCACTGAATAACTTACGCAAAAAATCGATTTCTCCGAACATTTTAAACTCAGAAGGAGGAAGGAGTACAACATGGACACATGGTTTTAAATTATGATGAAAAAATTATTAAGATTTGACAGATATATTCCTCTATTAGGCCTCTCGATTGCATAGACACGGAACACCTTTCTTCATCACGGAACCCTGACATAGACCTTTTTATTCAATCACAGGAAAGAATAAAATTTTTGTTTGGTATCCATAACTTTTTTGTTGTTGTATCCAGACTCCACTAGTGGCCGCGAAAATACAGGTATTTATAGAATTAATAAGGTATTAATAGTACACAACGTAATTATACCAAAACATTACCGAGATTTTAGACCTCGTTATGTTACCTTTCCCACTCAACCTCCTCTACTCTGGGAATTTCAATAAAATTCTGAAGATGTCTCAAAGAAAGACTAGAAATATTATATACCATTATTATTCCTTGTTTAATAGTGTTGGATTTAGAGCTTTTTAAATCAGGAACGTGGCGTATTTTGGGGGTTATTCATGATGCATAAGATATATAAGGTAAAACTGATTTAAAATGAGGTCGATATGTTTTGATAAAACTTAATGCGGTACGTTATTTTATTCTCTCACACAGGAGACATCCCATTCAGTGTTTATTAAGAATAAAACATTTCTTTACGAAGTATATTAAAAGGTTTGACAGATGAGATTACATGAATAACAATGAACATGAATAATTTAGTTAGAGAATGCTTTTTAAAATTAATCACAATTATACTACATTTAATACCCTCCATATATCAGAAGTGTTTATTACCATATACAAACAATGTATCTTTGTCGCTTCAGAGCGTGGTTACTCATAATGTTCAATAAAACTGTTGGAAATTACCGTCACTCAATTAACTTAGATATAATTTTTTTTTTTTCGGTAGAAAAATACTATTTACTAAGGTTTCTCTTGTAGTTGCTGAGTAAATTTTGAAACATGTGCTAAAAAATTTCATATAAAATTAGTCAAAAACATTAACTGTGGTTGTGTTGTTCTGGCGGAGGAAGTGCAGCTTCTAACAATAAGTAATGCGTTATAATTTGCCCAGCGGGAAACATTCTGGTTTGGAGTGATGTTAATATAAATGCATGAATATTCAGTTTATTCGAATGGTAATGGATGTCGCACTAACGCCATGAATCACATTTTGTCCTCTTGATTGACTGAGATACTTGTATATTGATTAGGATGGTGTTTATAGGGAGGCTTAGAATAAAATAATTGATGAGGACGAGGAGGGAGAAATTAAAACTAATATTTTTGAATCTAGAATCATATTAATTTTTGTGTTTTTCTCTGTTTCACGGAAACAAATTGATGTCCCTTAATTGTTGCGAACAAGTAAATGATGAAATATCACAGCACTTAACATTATCAATGACTTCATAAATCTCTATCAATAATCAAAAATTTATTAAGGTAATATTCCTGTATGGTGTTGTGAAGGTTAATTTCATTAGAGATTATAAATGTATCTTAAAATGAATAGTTATACGTTTTGGCATGCAACAGACGATGTTCTGTTTCTCAAAATCTAAAACGTTTTATACTAAACACAAGATAAATTACATTTAATAAGAATGAGTTTATTTTAATTATTAATAACTTGCACCCTTCATCGCAATATTTTATTAAATTCTTTTTGTTATTGCTGTTTATTTATTGAAAAGCAACTTTTCAAAAACTTTTTATTATGTTTGTGTATTCATAAACGTGAACTAGGCTTTATTGCAACTCATTACGGTTTGGAGTAAGATTTACAAATACCAGAAAAGACAATTAATTTAATTATATGCATAGGCATATCAATGAAACTGGTCTTTATAACTTACTTGCCGCTTTCTAAAATCTTTAATCTCTTTTTAGTCTTTGTCCCATTCCCATGCTCGTAAAAAAATGGTCTTTTTTGAAATTATTCCGTCTTCATTGATTCATGAGAGTAGTATCATAAAAATGTTTCATTATTCGTAAGAGTGAAATGTAGTGTGCGCGCTTCCTGAACCTATGAGGAAGAAAAGCAGTGAATTCAGAATCACGATGGAAACTCAAGTCGAGAATGTTTTCTTAAGAAATAGGTACGTTGAGGACACGTCAGTATTCCCAGACATGTATAAATTACATTTGTATATAGAAGAACACGCCAGATCCAATAATGAGTATACTGTTGAACACTTTTGAAGTAATATTTTAAAATTTGAGCTTTAGGATTCGCGAACACCTAAGTCATTATAGCCCTCCGAAGTAATTTTACTCAAGGTCTTGAATGAAATTGCATTCACATAATTTCTACTTCAAAAATCTTCAGAAATCGATCTACATTAATAAGTCATTTGTACAGTACCGAATAGATTACTTTAGAATTTCTTCACAAATCTTCGGTGGTTGTAGATTTTGAATAAGACTTCGAATTGTTTCACGACCTTAACCTCACAGAAACGATAAGAAGTTAAGTGTGTTGACTATCCTCCTATGCGCTTATGAGGAAACTTAGGGTAAAGGACGTAAGGCTCGGGGGGGAGGGGGGTTAAGTTATACAAAGGATTGTTTATCTATTGTGTGAATCAATGATTGAGTTGGTTCTCAGTTTATTCTAATAATAATATTTTGAATAAAAATAAAATACAAGCCTTTGTGGGAGATAATTTCATTTACACCTCAGACCACTCCCCATCAACTAAAATCCTGATTATGTCCCTGTTAGAGTTTAATGATATTTGCCTTAATTAAGATACATATAAGTAATAATACCCCCGATTCTACATAATTTTAATGTGATCTAAATGGTATGTATATCTAAGTTAATTTTAGATAAAAACTTAGGAACAACAGAGCAAATTGACAATTGATGTAATTCTTATGTCACGTCTCACAAACTTTACATGAAGCAAAACTAAAATGTGTTAAAGAAAAAGGATTAAGGTACTTCTTAATTTAGGTTAATTCCTCTCATACCAATTAATTTTATTTGGAAAATATGGCAAATAGTTCTCTATAAAATAATTATGTTATTGAATAACACACACTTCGTCATGACTTAATGATTTTAGTCAATTGACCCATTTCACTCCCTCTGTTTTACAATCCATCCAATCAATATTAGGGAACTCTCTCCTTTTCTATTTTTGTTGGACCACAATAAAACCAAATTAAAAGGAAACTCACGAACAGAAGAAGCTACTGAACAGCCATCACACAAAATTCGTTTCACGAGCAGTATCATATTAATTAAAAAGTTGAGTCTATACAGAGTATCGGCCCTTTGAGCCACGAGATAGTCTATGTATGAGTAAGGGCGAAAGGGTTCTGTATATTACCATATAGACCACCATTGCATATGAAGTGAGTCGCCTTCATTACACAACACCCCTCCGCTGCTCCATAACGCAGCTTCCATTACATGTCGCAATTCATTTTCTTAGAAACATTGCTCCCATTTTGTATACATATATTCCAAGCATTTACACATCAGAACAATTTCATATTCAATTTTTTTTTGTATTTTTTTCCCACCACTCAATAACAAAACTTAATTAATATCGAAAACTAATTAATTTGGTATTCCTTCCGTTGTTTTTTCGTGCGATACAGCGACCTATATTCTATTACATTATATCGCAGATGCAATTAAATACGTGGCGTTTTATAACACGACTCGTATGGTGCACACGTGACACCAGACACGTAAAAAAAATGACCCCGTTTATTGGAGGTTGTATATCACGCTTCGCGAGGCATTAGTAGCGATGTTGTACCGCATCCGAGCAGTATTCCGACTTATCAATTTGTCCTTAACGTTTGATTAACGTTCCTTCATTACGTTCTGAAAACACATTTGTTAAGCAAGAGTTTGCGTTTTTGCATATCCGCATTCGCACGCACATTTCGATGTAACCTGCAACGATGCACGTGCTTTGAAAACGAGTTTTTTTACCTGTCAAAATTTATTAATAGATTTAGAATTTTAATACATTGGTTGTAGATGAGGTCCTCGATGGAATATATGTTTCGTGTATGAATGTAATTCATAATTCACACAACATTAGTTAAAACAGATGTTGTAGAATATATATTGTTAAAATAAATATTCAGGGATGCATCACCTAAATAATAAAAAAAATACATAAAAAATTGAAATAAATGTTTTTAAAGAAACAATTGATCTTATGTTCATTAATGTTAATGATTCATTTACCATCTTCAATAACACTCATGGGGGTTAAATAAAAAAACAGGGATTAATTTAATACATTTTCAACCTTTTTACGGACGTTCACAATTTATTTTTGTGTTTTTTCTATGTTTATCTATATTATATAATGAATGTATATAGTAGAAGAGGGATTAAATACGAACTTTGGTGAAGTATTTCAAAAATAAAATTAAGAATACTAGATGAATCTCCGCGCATAACTATGTCGGTCTCTCTCTCTCGCACACACAATTAGAGAATGTTAATAATTGAATTTAAATATCTTAAATAGCTATCTTCTGTAAAAAATATTAATCCATGATTATGAATATTAGATAGTATAATTAAAAATGATCACAAAGAAATATTTAGATATGAAAAGTGAGATATTACAACTACCCAAAAATTGTCTTAAAACATTCATAGCAATCTAAATAGATTCGACAGAAATAATGTATCAGCGCAAAACAGTATCCAGACAAAGGTTTGTTAGTTTCTTTTAGTATGTGGTTGCAAAATTTGTTCAATGTTGATGCTCTCTTTTTTTATTTGGACAGCGACTCAGTATGCGCTGCCTGGGATGCAATTTATGAGGCAACAATAGAGTACACGTACGACACTTCATCAACATCATCATCATCATCATCATGAACATCATTATCATATACGTAATAACAAAATTTCCCAGAATTTTTTTTTCTGCGTAACCGGATGAAGCGAATCGTACAAATGAAGTATCGTACTTTAAAGCATTGAAATATGTATTGGTCATTTCCTATTGTTTCATCTTTCACCGTTTTCTTTCCCAGATAAGAGTATTTAAAAATTACATCGAGAAAAGTCGCTATTTGACACTTTCATTTGAAAAGAATTTTACTTGAGTCCTAACAAATGACAGCTCTGACGCGTTCATGATGCTAATCTCTGGTTGTGCCTTGTTTTTACTTCACGTGCCTTAGAGTCGAACGGTTCCACCTACCTTGTTGTGTGAGCGCAAATAACGAAGAAAAAAAAAACGTTATTGGTTGAATAATCTCACTCATTGTGAATCTTAATGTTATAATATTATTGAATTTTAATGTTGCATTGTGGTTTATGAATAGTATGAGTGTTTTGATGTTTTCGGGGTTAATGCTAAATGTGAAACCACATGAAACATGCCTACAAGCAGATATGGTGGAAAGAAGTGTCTACAATGTTATTCAAGTCAATAAAATAGGCTTGTAAGTAAATAAAAGTGAGAGTTCATACAGTATATTAGTTCTATTTTCTACATTCTCTTTTCTACGCAATTTAGTCGCGAGGGTTTAGCTAGTAATCTGTAGATATCGCCACAACTATGTTTTTATCATCGTCAACGGCGAGGTGAAAATTGCGACGGACCGGGACTTGAACCCGGGATCCTGCTCTGGCCGCAGGTTCACTGCTTCGACGCCCAAATCCACCCAGTATGTTCCGGTTAACTTGGGTCACATCCCCAATCATGTAAATTCGACGCGAACACTCCTCCCTGAGTAGATACTCGGAAGTTGCGAGTTAAAATATAATTTTATCAGTTTTATCAATATTAGGAGCAAATGTGATGTGACGTTTTCGAGAAGTGTCAACTTGATTGTTTTCATTAATAAATTGCCATCGATTTAATTAAATCAATATAAAATTGGAGTTATATACAACGATGGTTTCACTTAGATTTCGAAAGAAAAAAGTATATTCAATATATGATTAGTTACAACATGCAATATTTCCTAAACAAAACGAATTCGCAAAGAGCGGATGTACACTCATTTAATTCAGATTGAAAGCTTTGTTCCAAAAGTGTTCTACTTCGAGAACGACTAACGTGAGTTAGAGTTATTCCAACTCTAAGAACGAGAGGCGCCCGTAAGTAACACGGTCGAGAAGTTCATTAACGCAGCTATATTTCATACCCGAAACCTCTTGGCCTCTACGGTCCCTTGTTCGCTCAACCAGTCTCTTGTAAGCTTTCAAATCGATAATAGTACCGTCAGCTGTTGGAAGTTACAAAGATAAAAAAAATTCTTTACGAGAGTAGGTGGTACAGTTTTGATGCAGCACAACTATAAATCACGGAGCACGCAACCGAATTATTCTAAAAAGAGAACCACAATACGACTCGGCACGGCTTTGTTTTCTATGCTCTTTAAATCAAGTTTGTGAGGTGTATTACATATTCAAACAGATTATTATAAACAGATTGAATAATATTTATTGGTTTCGTTATGCGAATTAGGTCAATAAATAGTTGATTGGCATTTATGGACTATGATCACTGTAATTTTGAAAGTAACCAATCTTCAAGAGTAATACATTTCTAAGTTATGCGTGAGCTAGACAGAAAGAAAGGAGTATGTGAACATATAAATGGAACAGTCTGTTCTTAAGATCATATTTGAATAGAAGGCATCTCATAATATGTTACATGGATATCTTTCTTTCCAACAATGCATTACACATGAATGGATTTCTTTCTTTTCCTCTCAGATTCCTAAGATGAACTACTCACAAGTATTTTAATGTAATGAATCCGATTTCCATTTTCATTCGGAGAAAGTCAATATGAGTTGAATGGAACGAATTCTAATAATGAGTTTGGAATCTATCTTCATGATTTTAGAATCGTAAATACTAGTTACATCTATGGTTCTATCTTCTTAAATGAATGAACATTTCTGAAGCTACTCTTTTCTGCAAATTTAGTTTTGCAATGCTCAGTTAGATAACACTACGAATTCAAAAAAACAATTTCTATTATTTTATTATTTGTTAACCAATTTAATTCGTAACAAGAGTCAATAACACGCTTCTGTAAGCAATATGCACCTCCACAATTTTTTGCTACTACGAATCACTTTTTTTAATGTGTTCATACATGATGCACCAATAGCATTCATTATGTTTTCGTCGTGTTATTTTAGTTAGGAGGAAACATTGTTTTTATGTCAATGTAGGCGTAAATATTTATCCTCCTTAACAGCTCTGAACTCTGTTTTGAGTAATTATTTTATACGAGTCATTCAGTCCCACTTTTTGAACACGATCAGCTGGATCGTATTCTGTAAGTTGATGGTAGCATGTGTTACCATAAAATGCTTAGGTACGGGTTTTTACGCCTGCTGAGAAATTGTAAACAATTATTTTGAAAGTACTGAATACGTTCGAATGAATGTTTATCGATATGAAAAGAAATATGAAACTTATTTAGACTCGGTATAAATTAAAATACGTGAAGCAACCAAAGTCATTGTGTTAAGTGTTCTTTCTTAAACATTCTCTTTCATTAATTATCAGATGTACGTACGAAGGCTTCACGTAATAAGAAAGTATGCACAAAGCAGTAACGAGCCTTGTTGAGAAGCAAGTTGAAAGTGACAAGAAAGCTAACATAATTATGAATTAATATACATAACAGATTCTGATACATATAGCTCATACCAAAAAAGAAAAAGATTTCGAGAAAAATACTACTGTTAAAACACGTTTGCGCGTCAGCACGACAAAATAAGCATAGATGCGTTTCACTATTAAATCTTTCACATTATGATTCAGTGGCGGACGGGCCCTCAGCTCCGGTAAATAAATAAATAAATAAATAAATAAATAAATAAATAAATAAATAAATAAATAAATAAATAAATAAATAAATAAATAAATAAATAAATAAATAAATAAATAAATAAATAAATAAATAAATAAATAAATAAATAAATAAATAAATAAATAAATAAATAAATAAATAAATAAATAAATAAATAAATAAATAAATAAATAAATAAATAAATAAATAAATAAATAAATAAATAAATAAATAAATAAATAAATAAATAAATAAATAAATAAATAAATAAATAAATAAATAAATAAATAAATAAATAAATAAATAAATAAATAAATAAATAAATAAATAAATAAATAAATAAATAAATAAATAAATAAATAAATAAATAAATAAATAAATAAATAAATAAATAAATAAATAAATAAATAAATAAATAAATAAATAAATAAATAAATAAATAAATAAATAAATAAATAAATAAATAAATAAATAAGTGTGTGTACATATATATTATTTTTCTGTTTATGTTGTATGTAAAAAAGTTACATTTTGATTTGATTTTATAAAATCAGGACATTGCAAACATAATGGATTGCATTTTATTTTTGTATAACATGAACATCACAGTTTATGTAATTCATGAAGTAGGTAACACGATTGAACTACGACTAATTTGAACGTTTCTTCGCGTGTCTACGACTGGTGCAAATTTGAGAGAGAACTTGTCCATTTCTTCGACCTATACTTTGGGACACACAACAGCTTAATTTCGCGACGAAGGTCTCGTTTGGAGGTACATTACTGACTCATGGTTCGTGTTGTGAACACGTAATAATAACACTGGCAGAGATTGGATTTTGAGGAGCATGAAGTCGCTTGTTATTGTAAGCTGTAACCTCGGAAAAGTATTGTTTTGTTTTTGGATTCTGTCCCTTCGAAGGTAATGGCAGGTAAGGCTATGGTAATGCAGATGGATAGAGGAATTTGAACTGAGAGAAAATGCAGGAGAATAAAGTAGGATGAGTGGGTTATAGGAGATGCTAAAGTAAGATGAAAAAAATGAGAAGGAAATGCGAGAAGAGAAAAATTATTTGTACTACATGCCACAACACGAAAATGGACATGTGCGAGATGAAAATGGTACCATAACGAGTGCCTGCCCCACGGAAATACGCTAAATGAGATTATTTTGATATGGAAGTACATGACCATAAGTTATCTTAAGACATTACGTCATGGAGATGCGACTTGCATTTATAATTTTACAATAGCAGTAGCGTATATATAAAATATATTTAATAATTTCCAAAAACTTCCCCCTGAAATATATACACAAAGTCAAGAGTACATAGAAAGACTGCGTCCTGCACAATAGGTAAACTACTGTGAGTCAGTGCAAACATTTGCGTATATGTATTATGAATATTGAATTTCATTGTTCCTGCACGAAAAAAAACCTGAGCTGCGGTAGCTAATGTATTGGCTACCAGCCGGACATACAACATGAGCTCGCGAAGCTAACTTCGTCTACTATGAGGTGAATTTTCATCCTTCTGTACCACAGCGTGCAGAACTCTCACAACTTGAGTAGCTAATCTACAATATAAGAAAAGGGAACATAATAGTAGAGGATGGTGTCAATCAGTAAGCATGTAATGATTCGTCGTTTATCGACGTCGACTCATCTGTATGCTTTCTCCTCTGTACAACTTTCTCGACGATATTCATTTTTATTACAATTCCATGGTCTTACCTTGTTTAATCACAGGCCTACAGCAAACATTCTCTTTTATTCGGCGTTCGTCTTCGGGTATCCGACAGCGCCAGTAATCGATTCAAGGTCCTTTCCTACGAAAGACGTGAACGCTACCACTGAGCTACTGCAGTATAACGTTTTATTATCTTGTGTTCCGCTGTCAAAGAGTTGGCACCGTAGTATTGGTACCGCGAATAGTAAATATGTAAAATAGTAATCATA
>NNCF01126623.1:23831-86551 GCA_002313205.1 Laupala kohalensis | reverse complement strand
TGTGTGTGTGTGTGTGTGTGTATTCCCGTACTTATTTAAATCAGTAGTAAAAATTTAAGAATGGTTAAAATTCCAGGTGGCAGAAGCACAGCAATTGCGTCATCAAACTCAACGATATTTTGAACGTGACAGTGCAGATTCGTTTGTCTATTCAGTCCAACGTGAGTTTTTTATAGAGGATTTTCCTCCACCTTCTTTAAATTTACGTCGTTGCGATTCCTCGGAAACGCACCTTTCTATTCAAGATCGAAACGTGATGAGGGGGAGAAAGCATTATCTAAATATTCCCCAAAATATAAAAATGAATAAAATCTTTATATACTGTGAAAACCATGAAATAGAAAAGCACCTGGCCCTTCAAATTCCATCTCTGATTCTCGAGGTATCATTGTTGGAAATGGAGGAAGATGGGTTAGGGAGATTACTGCGCAGCCCTGGAGAAGTCAACAACATCCATAGATGAACTTGGATTGTCTTGATCTACTCAGGAAATTGGTCAGATGTCATGTTTAGTGAAACTTTGGGTCAGTATTGAGCAAATGTATTGCACTACCAGTGGAGATCTGTCAAGTGTATTAATGTTTATCTTGGAATTATTTTTGACCTAAACATAAAACATTCTTCATCAACGTAACGAAATAAAATCTACGTAACGAAATCTACGTAACGAAATAAAATCTGCAGGTTTTTAAAATTATGCATTGCTTCTGCTATTATTAATAAATTTAAATTCAACCAAAATAAACATATAATTTCTTTCAGGAAATGTCAATATAATTTAAAAATCTTGAAAACATAAATACATCTTTTATACATTTTGATACCTCGTAGTATCACCAAGAGGTATACAAATACATTACAAAACATGTGAATGCTACTCGCATAATGTGCATAATGACGTAGGGCTGGGCGTTAAACATGAAATTGGTGATGGCAAATAACTTGTCTTTTTTGTGGGGCTTTACGGTTCATGTCGACATCAAAGGTCTTTAGAGCCCNTTAGAGCCCTTAAAACTTGTACAGGTAGGGAAAATGCAGTTACGCACTAGGGAGAGCCAACATGACTCTCCCCGCGTGTGGGACTCGCCGAATGATTCAACCCTATCCACTAAAATCCCTCCTGATTTACAACACACCAAAACATATCTCACAACATACATCAAAACATCAAATGGAGGGGGGGAAATGAGGGGGGCACATAACATGAGGAGGGACAAAGAATGAGAAGTAGGACAAAAATTAGGGGTAGGACAAAAAATGAGAGGGATGACGAAAATGAAATATACCCTAGCCCTAATGGCGTCGGGATCGAAAAGAACAAGAGGTGACCAACAAAGATCAGGAAAGAGAAAGGAAGGAGCCTATCTCAAGTAAGTGGAAGTAATGCCAGACTCAGCACGGGGCCCCGTGTTCGCCAAACATGTACTTATTAGATGTAAGTCCCCTGGGGGGAACTTGTTAGGTGTGCAAAGTAAAAGCAAAACTAACAAACCAAACAGTATCGAAAAGTCGTGTGTAGTTGTATTTTTGTTTTCAAGCCTTGTTACATTTTGGTACAGAAATAGTCTGTAGGTTTTTTTTCAAGTTTATTGGGTAATATTCAAGAAGATACGATTACACATCGATATACTATTTAATGGACTGTTGTAACTGTGTTCTTTAAAATAGATTTTTGTTAGAAATTGATTTTTTCAAGATTTTTTTCTTCAAGAACTTTTGCATAGTAAAATATCCAAACGAAGATGCTACCAAATTAAAATCAATAGATAAAACATTGAGGAGACTAAAATGTAGAGGGTTTTAATATTTTGGAGGCGCGGTAAAATTTGCGTAAATTTTTTTTCACATGATATCTTTAAGTATTAACCAATATTCAGATGTTTTGGAGTAGCGCGCCATCGTGAAAGAAAATCTAAATTACTCATTTTTAGAAACTCTTTAAATTAATTAATTAAATTTAGATTTAGTATTTTTTCTAAGTCAAAAGCGAAGAAAAATTAATGAGTGGGCATGAATGTATGAAGCTTATGTCGCAAAACACTTATGTTAAACTAATATTTAAGGATGCAAGAACATAAAAGAAATAGTTTACGTATAGTACATCATAATTGTTTAGGGATAGTGGATCGGACGATGTACAATTTAGTCAACATCACAAATATTTTTACTTTTCGTCGGAGTCAGATTTGACACCGACGTCAAATCTATCACATTTAGTGTAGTACCTTACGCATAAAATCACACCAAGAAATACAGCTTTGGAAACATAGTACCAATATTCCAAACAAAAAGTAGAATATCTGGAAAATAATCCGTGTAACAAAAAAGAAGATGAAAATGAATCCATTCGCAATTCATTACTTTCAGTGATGTATCTTGAAATATTTTCCTCTAAATAAAGGCGAAGGATAAGATATTCGACGAAACACAAGAGCGCATGACTGGTCGTTGCATCTTCTGGCTAACCCTGGAAGCAGACAGCCTCATCTTCGCCCGGGAAAAAACGCAGCCTAAGAACAAAGTGGTGGCACGGAGCGCAGATTACAGAGCCCGGCAGCAGCGGCGGCGTTGAATATGACGTTGGCGAGGCTGTGAGAGGTGTGGAAGTGGTGGATGTGCTGATGATAGGAACTGCAACGAAGAAGATAATTTTGGTGTAGTTCGAGGTTGCTGTGGATCATATTGGTGCCGACGCATTTCTTGAGATAGCACTGCGGTTAGTGGGTATATAGTTGAACTACTCTTGAAAATAAGAACGAAAGTAGCAAAATGGGATGAGACTATTATTTAGTGATGACAAAGTAAGTAAAAGTTAATGATTCAGGAGAATGACAATACGGCAAGAAAACAGTAAAACATATATTGTCAAGATTAAAATTGCTTTTTACAGTAATTCGGTTCTCAATGTATTATTGATGCTAGTCATGAAATAATTTTATTAAAGGAAATTTTTACAAGATTCTTTCACCAGAGAAGTTCGTATGCACTAAGTTCATATGGGATCCAATTTCTAGTTCCAAATAGTTGAAATTGGGACGTTAACGTATTAATTTAGGTAAGAAGTGAAATCTCATCAATATATAATTTATCTATGAAAAGTTTCCGAGAACGATATCTTCAAGAAATGTAAATGATGGAATAAGAATTAAAAATCTGGAATTCGAACGACAGGTGCGTAACCGGCTGGACCCATCGCGAACACTCCTGACCAACACTACCACCACCGAAGACTCTCTAGCAAACAGCCTGTCGATGCCTTTATATAGACTTATCAATCCACTTCTCTCATCTCCATACTTTGCACCTCAACGACCTTGGCCAGCCGTGCGCTGTAGTCATCGCCGCCTCCGTAGTCGTTACACTGTCGAGCTCTGTGATCTACCATCAACGTTCCGCAAGAATGAGAGGCCTGCCTTCAGGCGACTGCTTTCTGTTTCTCTGCCATGCCTTCTCCTTTCGCTTGTTTTGGGCGAACGTGATTATGTAGGTGTTTGTGACGACGTGAACGGGCAAGTGTACACTCCTAAGAGCACTAGTCACGCGAGGACGAAGATGCATCGAACTAACAGAACAAGAGTCGAAATTTTGACGTGAAACAGTGTTTTGAAATAACAAATCTAACATTTTGCAATATGTGTAAGATACTTGACATAAGATTTATTCGATCACAAAATCTTCATGTTTTTGAAATTATTTTATTGAATGTGTTGAAAAACAATATTTTCCACGCTGAGAATTATGAAATGTTTGGTAGCACTTCAAATTTTTATTTGACAACAAATCTTTTTGCCAATACTTAATCAATATCAACCACGAATATTAAATACTCGTATTTCAAAGTAAACTGTAGTCAGTTTTGGAAAACTGTAATTACAAATGTAGACAATAATTACCTTAATGCAATTTGTGTGTTTAAAAAAGAATACATGCCATTTCCTGGTTCGAGTTCCACACTTTCGCCTGACCGTTGATGTCGCAACATTTGACCCATTAGAAGGTATATAACCGAAGCCAAGAGTAGTAAGAAAATGATTTTATTAACTTAACAATTTTTGTTCATTCGTTCATTCATTCATTCATTAAAACCTTCTTCTTCGGGGCTTGTCGAGTCTCTATATTCCCTCTAAAACCAATATAATATCCCACCCCTGGCGATGAATATCCACAAGTTCACCATCTCTTCCTCCACATTTATACTGAGAAAACACTTTGGATGTGTGTACCCTAGTTTGGATGTAAGATCCAAATTCAGAGGAAGGGAAGGATTAGTCCAAAATTTTTGGACATGGCATTCCAACCTTACAGTTCAGATATAAGGTTAGGATGTCACATCTAAAGGTTTGGAGAAATCCTCTCCTACCACTGAATTTGGATCTCACATCCAAACCTGTTTTATGAGTGTACTGATTTGTAATTCAATTTTTTATATATTTTCCTCAAAATACAATGCAGCACATTTTTGTTATAGTACTCAAATAAATAAACAAACAAAACCTGTGGGAGAAAAGCTATGAATCTGGTGAATTGCTAAAGCAAATCGTTGCTGTCTCACAGACCATCTCCTTGTGAATTCCCCTCCATCGAGAGAGCCCTCAAACACGCGGTCGTGGAGAAGCCAAAGAACGATACTTTATGGCACAGGCCGAACGAACTACGGCGCGGATTGCCCTTAGGCATTGCGGCAACTGCTGCTCGCGTTCCTTGATGTATATCCCCAGTGCAGCCGTTCGTACCACGTCTCACTGCCTCGTACTTCTCCCTAGTGCTCTTCACTTAGATCCTACTACTCTCGTATCTCTACGGCTACGTAGCTCTGTCCTCTCTATCTTCACTGCTACTTTTTGCAATTAATTTTTGTCATAACAACGCATCTTGTTTTATTCCATTCCCGTCGTTTGTTTTTCTCCATTACATCGCTGTTATTTTGTTTCTAAATTAAGTAGACAATTGATGATTCTTTGGTATCCCAATTGTTTTGACTTATCTTTTTTAATTCTCTCACCGCAACACTTAATTTTCATCGACACCCTGTAAAATACAAAACTACTTTTTCTTCAACGTCACTACCAATAATATTTATTAAGATTATTATTCAACATATTCTTCTCCTACCACGTTTCTTCTCCTCATGTGTTTTATTTTGATTTCGACACCATATGGAAACATAAACCAGATATAACCTACTAGTCCAGTAAAAAGTTTTGATGGAATAAATTAAGACAAAGCTGGAAATCGTTTTAATACCTTCATTTGGTCCCAAAATACATGAAATATGAGTTTGCACCACCTCAGGAGGTGTGCATAACTTTTGGCAGTCAAAACATTTGGCGTTTCTTAAATTTAGTATTTGATGCTCTTCAGATTTCATGGTGAAAATTCTTGAATGGAGCAGTCACTGCGAAGTTTGAGATTTAAACATGTCTATTTCAACTTTTTCCGCTAAGTTGCTAAAAAATGATGCTTTTTGGTCACCAATTGCAGGAAAACAACTGAATCAAATTAATGCTCTTTAATTGTAGTAAGAGTAAAATTTTCTGTGCGATGCTTTGTTTCCGAGATACAAGCAAAAAACTGAAAAAAGTGCATAAAAAATTCATGTTCTTTGTGCAGTCATAAGTTATGTACATCTCCTGAGGTGATGCAAAGTCATACTCCATGTATTTGGGACCATGAAGGTATTACAACGATTTCCGACTTTGTGTGAATTTATTTCATGAACCCCTCTTTTTATTTACTTCTAGTGACTTACACATTTTATGCAGCTAAGTAAATATATACTTTACCATTTGCATTGTATTCTTTACTTCGTTAATCACTTTTAAAATGTATATATATTTAAAAAGTGTTTCCCACTGAATTTTACTCAAACAGTTCATTCATTTTCCCTTCCAAAAACTATTATCAGTTCTCATGATTACAAGCTATTACCTTTATTTTCCTTCTACCATAAATGTGTTTGACTGTTTTGAAAATTCTTGTATTTCTACTCAGTGACTTCACTGTATTCTATTTTTCCTTCCGTACTTTCCTATGACGTTTTTCATCTTCTGATGCGTGATTTCCCTCTCGTGCAGAGTTCATCTCCTTTCTAATGATTTATCTCTCCCGCCATGCCTTGGTTTTGCATTCTCTATTTTCAACCTCTCTCATTGTTTTCTTCCGTGCTCACTGTACCCTTTTCCCAGTTGGAAGCTACCTATCAGCATGTTCTTCCCCACGCTCGGTCTGCGATGCTTTGTAACAGCCGAAGGTTCCGTTGAATATAAATGGAAACATAGCAAATGCTATGTGTTTTTATATCCAAACCAGATATGCCGCCATGTTTATTGTGCACCACCAGCCAACTTCATTTCTTTTCTCTCATTTCCAAACACTGGAACAAACAAACAAAAAAACAAAACAAAAACGAAGGGTCCAGATTGTCTGTCAGTATAGCGGTTAGGTAAAGGGGATGAGGGAAATTTGTGAGTGAAGTGACGAGGCCTGAAAAAGAAATGGATCATCCGTATAATACATATATTAAGGAACTTTTGAAATAAAAATCAAAAGACTGATTTTACAGTCTGTGAATGAGCGCGTGTGAGAGAAGATACGCCTGCAAATGGGAGCGAAAAAGAAGAATTGGTCTCTACCCGCGGACCTCGGAAAAACTACTCTGATACAGTCACAGAAACAAAAAGCCAGCAAAACACGGAAAACGTTGAAAACGTTGGAAAGAAATACAAATTAGAATTCATTGCGTAATAAATTTATTGATTTTTCAAAAAAAAAAATATTTAAAATAAAACTTACTGCATACTTTTGTAAATGTATTACTCTTATTAGTTTTTGAAAGTTTTTAAATATATTTTGAAAAAATTGAATCCTATTGTTTTGAAAATACTATAAGTGAAAATTAAAAAAGCCATTACGGGATGTATACTCTTCAACCGAATAATTTTATTAGATAGATAGAAAAAATAGTACTATGTCTCAATTGACCAAAGTGAGTAAGTTACAACAATAATAAGTTTTGCATTTGAATAAATATCCTTTACAACCCCAAAGTATTTTATTTTGTAGACTTTTGAATTCGTATTTAGTAGAAACTTTGATAAATTAATCTCAAATAATATGTTGTCACGCAGAATTGTAATAAATAATTTATTTCATCAATTTTTCGAAATTTTATAGTAATTTGAAAGGAATAGTTATTCGCAGAACAACGTTGTCTGGAAATATTGCGCGTCAGAGTAGACAAACAAGGGGTGTTTTTCTGGAACTGGGGGGATTCCGTAGGACAAAAAGGGGATGGCATTATTACCAGCTGAGGGGTATTTTTGTACGAAAGTGGTTATCTCAATATTTGAGAGTAAGCAGACGACCATCACACAAAGATACTACATCACGAGACGACACATCACGTGACTAAACTACGATCGGAGATTGACTGATTAAGACAACAACGTTTAAGAACCACAGCAAATCAGGAGAAATCACGTGAAATAAACTTTTAGCTATAATTGGTGAAGAAAGATCTTGACGTATGCAATTGGCGGAGTCAAACTGATCTTCCAAAGTAGGAGTACTTAGAGGGCACTCTGACTCTTATGATTAGATTACTTTTAGTATGCCTATGATCATGGTGGTTACGATGATTGTGGTTGATAGTTCGTGAGAGATTATTGTCGATATTTCTCGATAGAGGCAGCCGCCATCTTAGATCGCAAGGATAGAACTCCGATAGACATTCATCGAATTTTCTCAAAGTCGACACTCGACTTTTGTAAGATTCTTCATCTGATAATGGTTATCAGTAATGTTTAAATTCACCGCGAAGCATGACCTCGGGACACTCGTATCGATTGAGTTCTCGAAACATCAGAGACTATCGATACCGGTGAACGTGAAGCTGAGCATAGCTGGCATCTACGAGGTACTTTGGGAGTTGCTGATTGGAGGGCAGCTGATTGACTCCTGGTCGTAATCAACACGCCAATGAGACGTCTCCTTAAGGCGTCTCACCTGTGCACCTTTTACCTCTTATAACGTCTGGCATCGGTCCGCTACTACTGAGGTAATCATCTTTGGATGAACCAATGACGGTTTTCCACTATCAAAGCATTGTGTGATTCGATTATTTACTTGTGTCTAATGCATTTGCTAAAGACAGTTGGTTAATGACACAAGCATCCTCGCGGTTGTGCAGTTATCAGATTGGATGAACATAAACTGTTCATAAACTGTTATGATGTTCAATGAGCCTTCAGTTCGTATGATGTGCTTGAATGGACAAGTTCCATTGTTGTTTGTCAAATAATAACTATTTGTGTAAAATCAGTGTTAATTTAAGATTTGTTCTGTCTGGTAGTGAATTTTCATGTTGTATTCTTGTTTTGGGAGAAATGCTAAAAGAGGATTAATTGTAGCCATGATAATTATGTTTTGATGCAATTATATCAACTTTTTATGAACAATGTGTGTTTCACGCCAATGAATCAGCCGTACCAATTTCCCTATTTTCAATTTAAGCTCAAAGACAGCTACGTATCAGTCATTGCTCCCGCCGAGCGGACCAGCTAAGTGAGCGTTAGTTGGAGACCGGAATTTGTTCTACGACGTAGGTTGGTAATGGTAGAATGAGCACTCGATATTTTTATCCAAATTTTGGGATCCCTGAGCCAGTCGCTTTATATTTAATGATGTTATAATTTACTTCCACAATACGCGGCCATTTTTGAATCATTCAAATTTAAGTATATTACAGTATGTTTCACTACGTTAGAAAAATTAGAATTTTCAAGATCTGATGTTGTTTGACTGATATATCATAACAGGGTACATTTTTTAACAAAAGGGAGACATGATGATTTCCTGTATTACCATCCAATTTCAGTAACATTTCCAATCTTTTTGTAAGAAATGAACACAGTATGAAGGTAGAGTAGAGTTCACGGGGCAATTGTTTTCATTATTTGGTCTTTGCCCACTCGCCTATGACAATTAGAATAGAGCACTTTTGACCGATAATGGCCGAGGTCGTCAAGTAACATAGTCTGTATGGGAGTCTGCGCCAACGACCTCAACGTCAGAGCAGTAGCGGAGCTCGACCACCGTCAGTCTCTAGTGACCGTGGATAAAGAAGCGGGCTATACTAGCAATGTTATTTGACGATCTGAGCTACTCTCGATCCCAGTCACTACACAAAATCAAAACAAAAGAGGAGTACAATGCATTTAGAGATTTTTTCATACAGCTAGGACATATAAGAGGTGAAATAAAAAGGGAACAAGAAGATTAAAAAGGAATGAATTGTAAAGCAGCAGAATTGTGAGACAGACATAGCGAAGAAAAGCAAAGGACGACAGACAAGACAAAGCGGATAGGAGATTCACCTCACCGTGGCAGGGATAGTAATACTGGTATAAACAGTGGCTAACAGACGCTATAAAGGGAAAAACAAAAAATAGGGAATTAAATACGAAAGAGCATTGTCATGACATTTCAGACAAGGTGGTCATTGTTGTCGGGATCAAATAAACTAATTGAAATGAATAATCTGTCACCGGCGAACTAATGTAGTACACCAGTGTAATACTTCATGATACACCTTGTGTTGCACTTTTTATAATGCAAAAAATAAATTAACTGTGTAGGTCAATCATTCAAAACTATGTTCTTTGTAGACTTTTCAACGTCTCGTGTTACTGGATTTTTTCACTTCAAATATTCGTTCAAACTCTTATATATCTCTTATTCTATCATTGTCATAAAGTCATTTTTATTATTAATGAATTGTAGTATTTTAGAAAATTTCCTTAGTGAAATATTTAAAAGAGATTTTGCATGAAGAATATTTGGTTTTTGTGTTCTGAGTTGATTTTTCGGTTATTGTCGAAGTACAATTGTTTCAAATTGAAATGATTCCAAATATTCGTTTTCAGAACTATACGTATCCTAAATATAATCCAGTTTGGATGCTGCCATTGATTCAGAAACGGTTTTCTCGCAATCATGCTGTAATAATAAGTTGACACTTTAAATTAATATTTTAATGTTTCTGGAAAATAGAGATAATATTTTGTTCAGTTTCATCAATTTAGATAATTTAAAAATTATCGGGAAGAATATTTTCTTTACAATAAATCTTCCAACCTCTAAACAAAGATGGCGTAATAAACATGAAGAAAGCACAGGGGAAAGCACAACAGGGGTGCCAACAGCAATCGAGAGGAAAAAGGCGAGGGTGTCGAGTGCTCAAAATGACGAGCGAAGAGCAGTAATACCAAATTCTACGAAGCAAGGCAGCTCATGTTGCTTGGGTATAATTAAGAAGGGAGAACGTATATTCCGGTGAATGCTAAGGGGAGCTTCGGATTGCTAGCACTCCTCTTGCTTCCTGCCTCGGGCGAAAGCCACCAGCCAGCGAGCGCCACCAGCGATTTCCCTTGCACTCATCTTCGCCTTGTGCCTCTTCCCCGTCGCCAACTGTTTGCTGTGTAGGAACGACGAAAGGCGTAGAATGAAATGATAAGAAGGAAGGAGTCTCACATGTACTGGTGAAAGAGGGATTAATGATATTTCTGCTCATTCAGACACCCGTTTCGAGGGCGTGAAATACGCCTAAGAAGACGCCTGTTTCGCTCAGATGCAGAGCAAAGAAGGTACACGAGAAGAATCTTAACGGAAATGGATTATTTATGTGGTTTAAAAGTTTACCGGGAAATGATATTCCAAACAAACTATCCGAAATATTTTCAATATACCACGAATGTTAATTGCACTGATACGTGTGGCGTACTGAAGCCATTATGCAATGTTATCATATTTGTTCTTCTCTGTAAGATATTTTTGACAACGTAATTCATTTTAATAAACGGGGTTTCGACATTATTCATTGACTTCATGAGATGTTCAAATAAATTAACGTGATGAATAACGTCCACAAAAAAACTAATAAAAATGAGTTGAAACATTATAAAATGGCCAGTATAATGTAACATTACATACAACTATTTTTTATTAAGATACAAATGAAATGTAAGCATAACTAAAATTAATGTGTTTTGTATAAAACGTGAATAACTAATTTTAAGTATTAAATATTATTAAAAGTTGTTATTATTTGTAAATGAATAAGCCTCACAGAGATTTCAAAAAGTTTTCATAAATGATAAAAATTTCATAAATAATATTTATAAATCTTGATATATTCTAAAATATTTTTGTAATCCTGTAAAATATTGTTAATGTTCTGAAAATTTCATCAAAAGACAACTAGTGAAGTAAAAATTCCAGCGGTCCTCAATCCGCAGTCCTGAGCCGAATGTACCAGTAACGGGACCGTAGTCACCATTTGTGTATGTAAAAAGAATTATAGTGATGTAAACGAAATACAATGTTTTTATTTATTTATAACCAGCAACCTATCGGTTTTGCATGCGAGTTCTCTTTTGTAATTCTACTGTTTCTCTCTTTACCACAATTTAGTATAGGTAAATATAGCATGTAATGTAAACTTAAATATTAGTGTGATGTTGTTTACATTTTTTCTTTATACATCCCATTGTGGTGTGAGCAGCGGCTTACATACATTCTTTACTCGAGATACTTTAATTATTGGTTGGGAAAAGATTTGTAGTTCTTTAAATAAGATTTAGACAATAATTTTTCTGTATTTTTCAACAAGTGTTAAAAAAATTCGTAATTATACTGTATGAAACACCTGTGTAACAGTTTTAGAGTTGACGATACTTCATTTGTGTGATTTGCTCCGACCGGTTGCACAGAAAAGAAATTAAACACTTATGGGACATTTGTATTTTTATGTAAATTTTGATGATAATACTCCAAAATTCTTCATGTTTTTTAAAAATGATATATTGTTTTGGTCTTCTTTGGAAGTATTCACTCGACACCTAAGGTGAACTAGAAACTGTTCTAAGAATCGCACAGATCGAGATAATTTCAAGTTCATATATGCCCGGGACGATATCCCTTTTTTATGTCTTTCCTCACGGAGGTCTCTCGTCGCGTACGCTCAGAAGCAACTCGACCAATCACTCCTATTCCTCAGGGTTCTAGTTAACCTAGTCAATGTCCCACCCTCGATTGCGCTAACAAACGAGTATAAGTCAAGATATACGAGAAATTACCGCACAACTTTACTTGTATCCACACATTCTCTTAGACTCAACCGCTTTATCCCGGTTTTGGGAATTGAGATATTCCTCGGCCGAGACAAATTAATTTCTATGTTTTACATTCCCAGAATTCATGGAGTTGGTTGGGAAGAACAGCACGAAAAAAATCATCAAAAAAGGTGTAAAACTACCCGTATGACTGCATAATTATACTTGGTCCCATTGTTATTTTCCTCATTACTTTAATGGTTTGTGTTTTGCTTCTTATGCCCTCACCAATAAAAAATATACAAAAAAATTCTTAATATTCGTATATCCACTATGGTATTGTCTAAACAAGAATTTAGGAGAACCGCTAATCAATTTGCAACCCTTTCTAACTTGACAATGGAGACAAGTAAAGAAATAAAATTTGCTCCATCGCTAGATCTCAATGCTATTAGCTGAACTCATTATTCTCAAGTTCCTCTTGTTCATACTTTCTGAATTAAATGGAGGTTTTTCTCTTTGTAAATTCGTAGCTGAAATCTTCATACGTTTTCAGCTCTGTACGTACCGACCATGCTTTTTTTTTCTTTCTAAAAAAGGCTTAGTAATTATTGGTTAATGAATATAAAAGTTTGGTAAAAATAATCGGTATTGGCTTGTTTTCGTTCACGCGTGTTATTAGGGAGGATAGAAGGATGTTTTCAATCTGATAGTTATCATAATAAAAAATCTTTCTTCCTATTGCTGTAGAAAATATTACACACCAAAATAGATAGTTTCATCATGCGCAACAATTTTTTTTTCAACGATTTATTTACACACGAAAAAGTACTGTGTTCTCTCACATATCGAATTCTAGACGCAGTCGGACGTACAATAGTTTGAAATGATTCTGTGTAATGCATCGTCGAATCTACAGAACAGTAAAATTGGTATTGCAACACCGAAACGCATTTGTACCGCTGTGCGTTGTAAATAGTTAACAGCTATTCCACTTAGTTCTCGCTTGCTTCAAAGGTTTCAGCTTCCATGTATTTGCTGCTTGGGACGAGATCTGAGAACGCTGTACCTCCTAGAATGTCACTAAGGAGCGTTTACAAGACACCGGTTTCAATGATTCCCACTAACAAATGGAAGTATCTGGACTGTTGAGACCACATAACAATTTAATCATAGAGCTTTAATATTATAAATATTATAAAACAATTCTTAACTGCCATTGATAATTTATAGTCCCATTTAATCCCAGGAAACTAAAACTGAAAAAAGAAATTTCCGTTATAAATTTGTTCAAAGTAATAAATAGCACACAAATGTAATTACGTAACCGTTAACGTATACATCAGCAATGAGAAAATACTTTTCTCCAAATAATGAAATTTTAGCATATAAACTTACAATATTTTTGTACAGCCCTACTACAATACGATTTTGTTCAGATGATATTGCAGATCAGATTTCATCTGTGCATTCGAACACGAGCTCATGTCATGTGGTCTTGAATGTTCTCCCGAGTCGTTAGTTCTTCCTAAACCTTTTTTCTAACTTGGTACAAAACATGTAGAGTCTTATCAATGTCATATTTTTTTTACATTTAGTAACCAATCATTCCGCATTTATTTCGTAGTGGGCGGTAATTCGAATACAGTTTATCTATTTACGTGCGAACTGTTCATTAATAAACTACTTTATTGGTTTCATTTCTATGACCTTCAAAATTGAAACGTAGAATTTAGATGTGAAATAAAAACATCATTCCATTTCATTTATTGATATTAACCATAATCTGAGATGTGAAAGTTATTATCATACTCATATCAAACCATCTCTTTGCAACTAACTTTGAGTATTATAGTTCTTATATACGAACAGAAAAAGGTATGAGATAAAAGAACATGTAGTTAATGCAAACAAGTATTATAATAGTTAAATCTGTGTTATATCTGTTGTATTCGATCTGTACGAAACTGTTCCACTAGTAACCCACTTTCCGACCCTTCATGCATTCCATCCAGAATCGAACTTACGACCTTCCGAATTCGGGTCAAACGAATCCCTTCCTCTCATCGAGGCAGTTGCTAACGGCGGAATCTTCGTTACTAGCTTTGTGCACACTACTCCACCCTCCTCCGCGCGTCCGAGGAGCGAGGGGCTTCTGGTGCACGCTTCAACCGGAAATTTGAACACGGTTCGAGCACGTAGGGACAAGAAGAGCGAGGAAATGTAGGTAAGGGTGAAGAGGGGAAGGAAAGGGCGGGGAAAGGAAACGAAGGAGAAAGGTCTGGAAGGACGAGAGCGTATCGCCTACATCTAAGGCCGGTCAGGGTTCGATAGAAGTTCGCTGGAGTATCCCCGAATCAATGAAAAGCAAATACTGATGACCTCCGCACAAACGAAAATTGAGTCCCGTGAATCGCTTTCAAAGGATCTCATATTGAGCCAATTTTGCATAAATAGGTAGAAGTATTTTTTTTTTCAAATTGTGGATCGATCTGATGGTAAGTTGAGTTTATTAATACTAGAAAGTTGTTTTTCCCTTTGTACCATTTGTGATTTAAGTTGTTATTTACTAGGAATATGTTGGGTTTCTGGGAACCCAACCGTGGTTCTGGGTTTGAGTCACAGATAAAACAAGTATTTTCGCCATGTTAAGTTTCTGTATACGATGATTTAAATCCACCACTTCAAGAACATTGCCCTCATTAGCATTTTTGCTCTGATAACTTTCAAACCATGTCATGAAGCAAATAAATAACGGAAGGAATTAAGGAAAAACAGGTATACATAGAGAACAATAAGAAAATAATAAAAAATGAAATTGATAAAAAAAACGGACAGAAAAAGAAAAATTTCTTAACACTCCTATCAAAATTACACAGACGTAACAAATTTGATTATTTATAAGAATTATTACTGTTACGAATTCTGAGAGAGCATAGTTATCACGCATTTCATAATTTAATCAATGAGTCACTTATTATTCACTTCGTAGTTAGTCTAACAAGCTTCTCGCAACAGGCTCATGGGGTCCACTCCACAACTTCTTGGCCTCGAGACAAGGATGAGATGTGGTCATCATCTCGCTAAGGACGGACTTGTCCCGGAATAGACTAATTTTATTATGTATTATTATTAATTTTATTTGAATGGACCCGGGAGTAAGTCTGGACTATCAGAGGTGAGAAAAAATCCCAAGCCTCACCGGGATTCTCTCCTCGATCATTCGGCCTACCTCTATCCTAGGGCATCTCGGAAAGCCGTACACATCAATTTAATTTCCTCGTCACTTCATAAATATCATTTTTCTTCAGTACACTCCGTACTTTCTTTGTCCTATTCGATCACTTGCGCGTAGTCTATTGAATTTCCCACTCACTTATTCCACCCAACAATATTTTAAATATCTGGAATGTTCATTACATTCCGGTTATACTTCTTAACAAAAAGGTAATAATAGGCAATAATAATGAGACCTACAATGAGTATTATTCATGAAAAATACATGAAAGAAATATTAAGACGTTTAAATTTTCAACTCATTGCCATAGTTAGGAGTTCACTCTATTTAAAACAAGACCTTGTAAAGTGTGCCAGTTATTTCCTACATTGAAAATTCAAATTCAGTATGCCTGAACTCTTCTCTCCTCCTTGGATTCTTTGCGATTCCTTCATAAGCTGTATTTAAAGTACTTTCTTAACAGTAGGGGTGGGAATATTTTTGCGATTTAATATCTCGATCCATCTCGAAAACGGTACGCAGAAATTCTCTTTCGCACTGTTTACTGTTTATGATTGGTAATAACTTCCAAACAAATGTTTGGTATTCATACACATAAGCACGCTTATGTCGTTATTCAACTCGCAATGACGTAATAAAGAATTAACTGAACTGACAGCGAAGTATATCCTAACCGTCCTGGATTAGATCACACGATTCCAGGGCAGTAAGCTTAACTGCCTCAGTCGTAGCAAAGTGACTGTCCTCATAAAGAACCAAATCACCAGACGCTCTCATGTCTAAGGGAAGAGAACTTTTAACTCAGAGTGACGAGACTCATCAGTCGGAGAGCGTCACAGTCATTCGCGTTTTATACTCTTTCAAATAAATGCTTACTATGACGCAAAAGTAGCCATATTTTCACGAAGTGAAATTGAAAAATGATTTTTCTCTCTGTCATAAATGACAAACAAGAATATCTCTAAAGTATTTTTTTTTTCAATTTTCTCCATAATTTATACAACGTCTCGGTTTCGTCTCCCAGTTTTAGAAGACTAGTAGAGTGGATCCGTGAATTTCTACATAATCGGAAGCAAAGGGTTAGGGTTTCGGAAATATTTTCGGAGGAAGTAGACGTTACATCAGGAGTAACACAAGGCAGCGTTCTCGGACCTTCACTATTTATAGCATTTATCAACGACCTGCCTGAGAAAATAAGTTCAAATATTAGATTATTCGCGGATGACTGTATAATTTACCGAACAATAAACAACTCAGAAGACAGGATAACATTGCAACGAGACCTTGATGAAATTCACAAATGGGCAACTATAAATCAAATGAAAATAAATTTAGAGAAGAGTATATGTTTCACTCGTACCCGCTTAAGGCAAGATTGGTCCTATGAAATCAGTTCATATCCAATACCGGAAGTAAATTCATGGAAATATTTGGGTATCATGTTTAAGAATAACTTGGAGTGGTCTGATCAGGATAACAGCGTTGCACAAAAAGCTTGGGAGTCTCTAAATTTCATTAAACGATTTTTAAAGAAAGGCAGTAATCCGACAACAAAAGAGCATTCCAGTAGAGGCCTTGTTAGGGGCATCGGCAGGATGGGGTCCTTATAGAAAATATCGAACAGAAGAATTAGAAAAAATTCAGAAAAAAGCGATGAAATTCATAAACATGGGTAATAATGCGAATAATTATATAAAAATATAACCTCTCCAAATTCGTAGAAAAAGAGCGCGACTGGGATGTTTGTTCAGTACACTTAAAAACGAACCAGCGTGGCGAGATGTCTAAGAGCGTTTAGAAAAACCGACTAGATTGGGTAGACTTTTTCAAAATTCGTGAAAGGAAACAAAAAACAGAAGTAGGAAAATACTCGTTCCTCAATAGATCAATCAGGGACTGGAACAATTTGCCTGCGGTTGTCGTGGAAGCGCTATCGGGCTCAGCAACCTCTCTTAAATTCAAAAACGTTCTAAGAAATGGGGAATAGACAAATTAAATGGATTAGGCAGGTTCGGGAAGAATGGATACGTTAGTGTAGATGGGAAGCTAGTGGAGTAATAGTGGATAGTGAAGTGAAGTGATACGAGGGAAATAAATGATTTAAAAAAGGTGGGAAGGGAAATGTGAAGTGAAGAGTAGTGCACGAAAGAGGTAAATCGAGTGTTTGGGTCATCAGTGAAATAAAATGTGCAGTAAGCTTTTTTTATCAATTATTTCGATGTTTTAGGGTAAAATGTTTTTCTTATATATTTAATACTTTAATATTAGTTGAATCATATAGTTTAATAATTTATTTACCAATTTTTTATTTCAGTTCTCTTGATATGTATTTTTGTATTGTATTTTCTTATATACTGCCACCGGGTAAGATCTACCCAATTGCAGTAAATAAATATATTATTATAAAACATGTCTACTTATGGAACATTTTAATTCAAAGTATTTCTACTTTACATTTTGTTGAAGTTTCTCGACCTGAATCGATATGATCCAGTATCTGACATTATTTACGTGACCCAATTTTTGATGCACGAAAAGAATTTCTAAATTTTTGAAAGTATGAATTTGAAGTATTATTCTCAACAATTTTACGAGCAACATGAAGACTGATAAGTCTTCACATATTTGAGAACATTTTGTCTTCAATATTATTTAATTTATTTCTGGTCTAGTCTCTAGGATTGCCTGGTCTATTTTGTCCTATCAATTATCTTCTTTACTTTCTTTGCAGTATTTAAAATGCTCAGTGAAAATTTGTATGTGTACGGAGAAAAAAATTTACATGTTCTCAATATAGTTTTACCCTATCTTGTACCATAAAATAGTACCTAAAAAAAGAGTTTTTGGAATAATTGTAACTAAATAACAGTTTATTTAGAGGATATTCATCTACACCTTTTCACCCAACGTCTCTTTTCTTATTTGAAACATTTGGTCACATAGAAACAGTCTAATCCTCGATTATAAATTAAGAAATTGAATAGATGAGTTATCAAGAACGAAAGCTAGGAACTGAGAGTTTGACCTCACTGAACTTTATAAGCTGCTTTATTATCCAGTAGCTAGCAAGGAACCTGACAAGTAATTCCTACAAAACTATCCAAATAAATATGGGTCTAGTTGGAACTTCTGTACTATTAAAAATACTTGAGCATTTATTCTCTAAAAGTAAGTATAAAATAACCTATTTTAATGCACCGTATCAAGATTGAGAGTGCGTAATACGGAAATAATTATACTAGCAGCGACCATTACTTGAGATTCAATTACATATTTTTAATTGGGTTTTTCGTCAGACGTGTTGGAAAAAGTGTGTATCGCCTGTATCGACGATAATGTGTAGATAAGTAGATAGGTAGACAACGTTCATGGTAGATAAAGCATGGGTCCAAAAGCACGTAAGTTTTTAATATTACCACGGAAAAGAAAAGATGAAAAATAAAAAAATGAGGAAACCATGATTACAATTTCTTAACCTGTAAGTACATCCGTCGAGGAATATTTCTACCTCATCCGTCACATTTTAGTTGAAACTTGTAATTCCGTCCCGAGAGCTGCTAACGTCGTCTCTCCGCTTCCACGTAATCGAAGGACTGGCGATGCATCCACAGCGTTCGTACGCGGGCAAAGTAACAATCTTTATTTTCGTAGGTAATAGATCGAAATTTACTCACGAAGTTATAAATTTATTGTCAAAAAACAGTACAAACTGCGTATGACCACGTGGAGGAAAAGANCCCATCAATTCCGATCAAGGGCCCTAAGGCAGAGGCGGATTCAAAAAATTCAGCAAAAATTCCTAGATAAGATAAAAAGTTAGCTGCGAGTTATAATACTAATAGAATGTCAATAAGTTTGTAATTTAACGCAAAAAATTACACATAAGTTATTATCGAACTATAGATTATTCTGAGTATAGTGCTTAAAAATCAAAAGAATTGAAATAACACTAAATTCACGATTTATTGTTACAATAGACCGATTTATTGTTACAATTTATTGTTATAAATGTTATAAATGTTATTTTTTTAATTTTTATTTTAAAAAAATGTATTTAATGTATTAATTGATGTATTTTATTTATCATGAATTGTTTTAATGTATTTCTGACAAAATTGAATTTTTTTTAAACAATAAAGTATTTATGAGTTATTGCTAGATGAATAGGCGACAATTGCAAATAAGTGGCATTATATCAAGATATTTATGTTCTTTTTTTATTCAATTGTAAAAATATTGAACCAATGTACCTCTTATGATTATTTTTATACTTGTAGAAAGTTGTGACTTTTTATTTATTGTTTTCTTTATTCATCTTAACTTGATATGAAAATGAGTTTTTTATTATATAAGTATTTTTCCTCTGTACTTTGAAACCAATTTATTCTGTTAAAAACTACTTAATAAATAGTTTCTAGGAGATAAAAAATTAGACTTAATGCAAGAGCCTCAATTGTTGGAAATATATTGCTATAATTTTTAAAAAAGTACTATTTCTTAAAAGTAAGAAAAAAAGTGTAGTTAAGGGTTAGGTAACATACTTCCTTTGAGAAATTTATTCGATCCGGTTACGCAAGAACGCAAATTCCCCGAGATTTAGCTCATTAATATAAATAATATAATTATGATGATTTCTCAAAAGTGAGAAAAAATAGATTACGAAATCTTTGTATATATGCATGATCTTTGCATGATTGTATATACGTGTGTGTCTGTATCTGTTGTAAGTGAAAATATGTTGATATATAAAATACGTTTGTATGAAAATAACGTATTTCCTTTCTTATTGTTACCTTCAAATAATTTTTCTAACCATTTTATACAATATGTGTAGGTATTTGGGTGCTGGATTTGTTATTTAACGTCTTTGTAATGTATACGTTTTCTACGACATTTTTCTGTCACCGAGCATTACTCACTTGCAGACTAATAAATTATCAATGTTTTTATTATTTCAAATAATTATTCGTCCTAAAATCAATAAAATAAATATTGGGTCCTAAACCTTCTATTTTAATGATTTCTAAATAGTGCACTACGACTTTTCTTTGGTAATAAAATAACCCCACGTTCACTAGCGGTAACTCTTGTCTCTCCGTGTGCTTGCCGTAACCGCAGCGTTGCGTTGTGTCTACGACCGTTCCAAATACCAAGTGACCGCTCGCCTCGCTGTCTTGAGAGACATTGCGAGGCAACTGGAGGAGATTGGCCCGTCCGACGAAACACCGTCTTATGGGCCCTACCTCACGTCCAAGTAGGCTATTGCACACAGCAACATCGTATTTTTCATTAAACCTCTGGATTTACGGGTGCTACGACGAGAAGCTGTGTCATTCTGGTCAGGAAGTGTAGCAGCGCAGACTCACCCGCCATTCATTGCCTCTTGAATTTGGCAATTTGGTGTCTCTCTGCAGAGGGCAAGGGGAATCGAGTTCAGAAATATTTGATTATGTTTGAGACGTGGATTGGATGTGGTTTATTATTATTATTATTATTTTCATTCCTTTCTTATGCCTTCCCTTGTTTTCACAGCATTATTTATAGTTCACAACGGGTCAACATGCGCAGATAATATTTATAACAAAAATTACAGCAATAGACATGATTTTTTCTGTTCCAAACAGCATGAATATGAGTTAACAGGGAGTAAAGTTCTTCAAGTATAAAGACTTGGCTCTTGAATGTCAAATAGCGCGGGGAATGGAAACAAAATTTGCCTTATTATCACCGGGACCGCAGTAACAGAGAGCAAATATAAAGAAAGCAATACGTAAAAGATCTATGGAAAGACCTACCTATCCGAAGTCCAAAGAATAGCTATTCTGGGGACGGTTCAGTTAATGTGTGCTCTGTTCAAAAAAGTAAAAAAAAAAAAAGAGTTATAAACTGCATATGAATAAGCGAATGACAATCTGCTCTTTCACTCTCCGCTAACAAGGAAGGTCAGTTGTCATCCAATCAATTCCCATAGAAGTATCCAAAGAAAACTAGACAAAAACCGAAGACGTAACGGGGAACCTAGCAATTTATTATTGTTCACACATATTTTTGGGTTATTTCACAAATGAACAATTATAGGACGCGAAAGAAATTTGTATTGTAATGAAATACATACCACATATACGTAATTTAAGAAGGACATTACAATATATATTAAATACAAGTGGCAAAGTATTATACTGAAAGTACATATTCGGAAACGAAACAATATCCGAATTATGGGAGTGATACAATGTAAACGTTCTGTTTACTACAGCTTACTTAAGAGTATTTGAATTTTGGAATAACATTCATTCAAACAAAACATATTACATTGTATACGAATGTGGTTCATCAATCTATACCTCGTTCGACGACTTCGAACGTAACATGTTCCCACACGAGTTCTTTAATCAAATACGTGAATTATTTGCGAATTACTTTCCAGCTGTTAGTGATGAATCTACTTTATTACTTTCACTTGTGAAAAAAATTACTCGAAGTATTATGAGTGTACATATTTTCCCAAAAAATCCAACCTGTTTTTCCTGAAACACACAGTAAATATCCGCAATATGTAATTTCTCATTTTACATGTATTAAGGTACAAAAACCAGTATATACATAAATAATAATTGACCGAATTTTATATTCTTAAAAATAACAATATTTTTAACAACCCGTCCAGAATGAAAAAAGAGTGAAAAAAGGCATATTGTTGAAATAAGTATTATATCAATAAATACAGATTATTCCTGTTCCCATTAACTAGTTTAAAAATAATCAGCTTTGTTTTCTTTGTTTTAGGTAAGATACCTGGGCTGATCGCAATGAAAACCCATGACTCCTTCATTTCGCTGAAGGTAAAGTAAAAAGCAACATTTGAATTTAAACAATTAGGAATACTATCCAACAGTTTTGTAATAAGTGTATAACTCTTTCATGAGTGTTGCACATTTTTTATGTACCAACAAAATTCTTGTTTTTGAAACATTTGATGTATCTTGATGACAAGGAAAAATACATTTTATGCTATGAATTGAATCAATTTTTTCTGTTAGTTGCGGGTTCATATAATAGCACGAAACCAATATCACAAATTTTATCTGCAATATTAATTCATTGGTTAATGTCAAAGCCAATAAATTTAAATATATAAATTAATTTTAATATTTTGAAGATTAATTTCAATTTTCTATTTGTGTTTAAAACGATATAAAATATGACACTTCTTATGTAGCATCAAAACTTTTCGTTAGTTCAAAAACTATTTTCCCACAGAGCATATTATAAACTAGTTACTCTTCTATGAGGTATTAAAATTAACTGATAAAAGTATTCCAAAGTATAACAATTACAGGTGTGTACTACACTATGTAAAAAAAATTATTTTTATGAACTAGAAAAGTTACTTATCTTAGTATGACAACATGGCGTGTAGGATGCATCTATAGGATGCGTTTACGAGATGCACTACAATCAAGCGCTGGATTCGGTTCACACTTCATGTGAATCGACCACTAGGCGGCGCGGTTCGAGTGTCGAACTCAGGCCCTTTGAGGCTCACTGCTTCGTATGCCATTGACTCTCATTGCATCTACAGTGTTGTGTTCAAGTTGTATATGTAATATAAGAGCATCGACGAACTTGTTGCTGTTTCGTGTGGACTCATACTATAAGCAGAATTCAATGTATTTATCGACCAACTTCGTTAAGAGAGTCATATTAGTTTAGTCCAGTTAAATTATGCTCACGTTCTTTTTCTTATTGTACTTTTATTATTTATAAAAATTAAATTTGTAATATATTTTGATTGATAATATAATTCAAAATTGTAAACGTAATTCTTAACTTTTAATAGTTTGTGCATACGTTAAGTAACTACCACCGCAAATAATACGTCATGAACTGAAAATAAATAATTGCTTTTTCTCAGGTTTCATTGTAATAGGGTTTATAGAACTTCAATATGAGGTCTGACTTTATTTTATTTATTTATTAATATTAATGTTATGGTACCCATTCTCCTCGTGGTGGAGCCTGGCCCAATGAGGATGCAGAGAACGAATATTTCGCTTCCGCTGAAAATAACTGGCAGCATTTGAGAGGCGTGGGACCGGCGTGGTCAGCGATGCGCCTTGGTGGCGAGGTTCTAGACCGACCAGAAAGAATGGGTACTGATGCCGTCATAAGCAAACCATTTCAATAAACTTAATGCAATCTTGCGAGAGACGGTGGCCGAGCGACGCTTAGGCAGTGTGTGTGGGGACACAGTACGGGTCACGCGTCTCGGCGCGTGCTCCGTAAATTCATTCAGGAACATTTTCATTTCGTAACTTCAATTAAAATCCTTCTGATGTTTGATTATTATATTTATGATCCGCATTCTTTGTCCTGAGACCCACTAGATATCATTCAAGATGCTTTCGATATATTGTAAATTAGTACCTCAGTTTAATTGTAAACTTTTGTTGTCTCACACTGAATATAATGCAAGCTACTTCTTTTTTAATTGTAATGTTAACTGGGTTGAGTCCAGTATATCGGTTACAGTTGTAACCAATGAGGGTATTATTAAATAGTATTATATTTGGTTCCATGTCTTTTTAAATATGATCCTGACTCAAGTTTCACATTCCGGTCGATCCCCCCTCTCATAATTGTAGATGATACGCTACAGATCAAGCGAGTGAGACGTCGAAGAGAGAGAAATAGTTAAATCAAACTTTTAAGTGGTTAATTGAAATAGANGGGGGGGGGGGTGGCACGTATCATTATTAGAAAATTGAGGTATTTTGGGTTGACTGGTAATTCTATATTCACCTTCTTTTATAGTTTCAAAAGTTTTAAAGTGTTAAGTATAAATAAGGGACTCATACTTCTCTTAAGAGGTTTACCGTCGATGTCGTAAATAGTTTAAGTGAATACATGGACATAATAAAGCTAAACAAAAAGAAATAGGAGTGAAATCTAATTCAACATTACCTCATTTAACCTCTATTTATAATGTCAATAAAATTTCATACAGATGTGATCCCTATAAAATTATTCCCTTATAGATCCAGACAACTGTGCAACGGTTCTATTAATTAAAAATGTCAGTTCGCTATTTACGTAGCCGGGTGTCAATCAAATTAAAACTTTATAGGAGTTTTTCAACTAGGTGTTTTGTGATGCTAATAAAACAATGCATTCATGTTAAACTATATTATACCGACAATACAGTGAAAAATTACGGAATTAATTAAAATTAAAGTATAAACGTCAATTTCTCCCTCAATTTCATTCTGTGAAATATTAATTTAGAAACATTATTACCTAATAAATGAATAGATCACTATCCATTATGGTGTATGAATATTCTAAAATCACATTTGTTTTCGCAAAATCAAAATTGCCATGACTCGGTGAGCTTGCTAATTTTATTGAATATCTGTTCTGGTAGATTCAAAATTTTGACTACTTTGAAATGACAAATGAAAATGTAAGTGGAATCGTCCCTACTCCTTATTAATCAACAGTTTTTTTTATTCACTGTAAAGTAACAGAATATACCAAGGCAAAAAATATGAAGTAAAAGAATTTGTTTTTTACAAAAACCTATTTTACCAAAAAAAGGCAATCACCTTATAGTTATAATACCCCTATATTTGATCAAAGCCCCGAGTTTACTTTGATATCATTAAATTATTTTTGAGAGTTTTTTTCAACACGTACTAGTCAAATATATGACTTCCTTACTAATGAATCCAACATTCCTAAATTGTTTAAATTTAGCGAAATAAAAATGGTTATATTTTTCAGAAAATGCGTCACATATTTTTTCATGTATATCAGGATATATGTTATTTATTTCTTGCATAGTTAATATGCAGCTGGTATTTGAAATGTAAACAACATATTTTTAAGGATATACGTCATTATTTGAAACATCTCTAAAAATTAATAAGTTCATTCAAAATAAATGAAAAAAACAATTAAGGTATTCTGAAACCAATAAGTACATTTTAATTTTCTGAAACCCTACGAAAATATGACTATAACTATATATGGAACAAAATATAACTCAAAATTGTCAATTTTTGCTAAAATAATGTTAATTTTGATGATTTTTAGAAAAAAACATTTTTAATGATATAATATTAACCAAATGTTAATTTTTGTAATAATAAGAACAACAAAATTGTTAATTTTTGTAATTCTGATATACGAGTTGTATTGATATACAAATTAGATGAAACTCTGGAAGAAAATTTTGACAGAATATTTGAAAGATCTGTAAGTGGTTCCTATCAATATTTCCAAAATTACTACGCCATTGTATATTGCAGGAGTGGATGTTAAGAGTTAAGTATGTACTTTGATTTATAGCCTGTTGATAATTGGAGTCCTTTAACCTTTTTACTATTTATTCTCAACAATCATCGTTACATTATTGTTTCTATTGCTATTACAGCCAGGAGTGGATACAGACTAATATTTCAGGGGGAGGTCATAACAAAGGAATACAGACTTGGGCATGGGACATTCCAGAAAAACACACCAATCTCGAATTTTTTTTTAAATTGTAGGTTTAGGTCATATACGAAGTAGGAGATAAATACAGAACTTTTATTATAATTAAAGATGCACAAAATGGACACGCTGAATGTTGCTCAATCGTTTGCACAAATAAACTGTAGTACTAATTACTGATTAAAATCATTCAAATGCGTTTTTGAAAATCTCAAACGCTTTTCCGCGACTAAAAGAGTATGGTAATTTTTTGGGGGGGTTGGGGAAGGGGGGTCATGATCCCCCTAGTATCCGCTCGTGATTACAGCTGTTCCGCTAGCACAAATGTATGACATTTACACACCATACCTCATCTTAGTCCTTATTTGCAAAACAAAGAACATTATTTAGTATTTATATTTTTTTTTCATTTATGCCGTTCGTAGTTATGATAAATAATAGCCGTTATTCTTTATATTTTAACATTCCTGTATTTTAAGGCAACTGTATAATAGTAATACAACTGATTTCTTTTTATTTTGTATGGTTTGATAACAAAATAATTACATAATAGAGATAAAAATAATTGATGTTTCCATTAATGGAATATCAATGTGTCATATTACGCTATTATTTTGCGAAAATAGAACGGGTAATTTTCCTAGATAAAGTTTAAAATGAATCCGAAAACAAAAATAGCATTGTAAAACTCTGTAAACCAGTAAATTGTTTCATTGAACAGTTTGCGAGGAAGAACATACGTAAAGACATCAGAAAAAGTGCCCAAATATACACTTCACGTTTTCAGTAAACACTCTGTTCAGTCAATTTTTAACCTAAAGAATGTTTTATGAAGAATAATATTATATAACTTAAATCTTAGATTCATCTTGAATTTTCTTCAGATATAAAACCTGAGAAATACTGTATCTTATTGACTTTGTTTTTTATTCCCGTAACTTATTTAACTACTGTGAATAATTTAAGATTTACATTATTATGAACGAATACCGTTTATTGAATGCGTTTATTTGTATTTATATAAACCAAAACGAAAATGTTAACAATTACTACAATAATTTAAACTGTATTTAATGAATATGATAAAGTTGAAGCTGAAAACAGTATCTTCAAAGAGACTAATTGTGATAACTTAATCGATAGGTTTTTATAGTCGTTTGAATATTTTCAAGTACTACAATTTTACTAATACAAGAGAAAATAAATGGAGTACAATATATTTATTGAATATGGTGGGTATCTGCTTTTCATGTATTCCCCTTAAGTTCCAAATAAATGCTAGAATTTCTCCCCTGAGATAAATCAAGTCAAACTATCCCACAACAGGCCGCGAAGGTCTATGGGGTTCGCGGAGAGTAGAGCTCCGCAATTATTTGACCTCGATACTAGAAGAAGACGATGTTGTCAGTATCTCGCTCCGACCGGTTTGACCCCAGGATAGAGCCTGGTACTCATTTTACAGCAGGTTGAGTAGGTCTGGGAGCCAGTCTGGATGTTGAGGTGTGATGAAAACCCCCACCTCACCGGGGTTTGAGCCCAAGACACCCAGCGAGCAGCTCAGCGCTCTACCCACTGAGCCACGCTGAGTTCCCCCTGAGATAAACACTACTTAAAATAGTATTGATGGTGATTCTCATATGGATTCCGCAGAAATTAGTGTATTTTTGCTGTAAATCTTTTTAGAGATTCATAACAATCACAACACACTGGTGAAATCGGTTCGTCAAAATTATGTTCCGCGAATTTCCCCCAAAACGTTTCCCAGCGATTTGGGGTTCTTCGCCAGAATTCACAACAACGCGAGGTNCGAGGTAGAGCGCGAGCTTCGTCTGCATACAGTGGCGGATCTAGACCCTAATGAAAGGGGGGGAGGCTAACTGGGCAGCGTTTTTGTTTAAATATTATGGTTTTACAATATAAATTTTATAAATATTACCTTTAAATAGAACGCATCAAATAAATAATTAACAATCTGGTATTGTTAATAATAATATCAGTTATTTATTAGTCTGGTAACACTTTTACAAAGTATGTCTTTTATCAACTTCAATTTTCATCTGTTAAGAGTTCAGGTCCAATGATTAGATCCCATAGATCCGCTACTGTCATCGAGCATTTTTTATAGTAGTAGCCTTTTGGCGAGACGAGAACTAAAAAGCACTGATTCACAATGAAAATAAAAATAACATATCTTAGTACGCACTTGTAAAGAGAATACTAGATGTAGAAATACTTATCGATTATCCTGTGATGATCGATAAGTGGGTGAAGAAGATACAGAAATATATGTGGTTAGGAGCGTCGTCACCGTACAGCGTAGAGCTAGTACGCCTGCAGCACCTGCCAAGTCCGTCTCCACGTTGCTTGTGACATTATTACGTAGGCATTGAATCAGGGTGTGGGAACAGCTGAGCAGAGCGCCGCTCACGTGGATGGAAGGGGGAGATGAGAGGATGGTCCATGCGTCATCGTGTCTGCTCGTGGACTGGTAGCGACGAGGATTAGTTGCAGGAGACTACGAGAGAACAGAGAAGACAATGGAAGACGAGGTGTAGGTGGCAATAATGTGTCGACGTACAAGTTGAAGAGGTATTCACAAGGAAAAGTGACTGAAAGTGGTTGCCCATCTCATTCATATTTTCGTATGACCATGTACTACAAAAAGAATCAGTTTTATGTTTCCGGAAATATTTTGGGATTAATAAATAGATAAAAGCAAATATTTGTTAAATAACTTATTTTAGAAATATGAAATTTGGGTCCTTGATAGGAATTGGTCAAATGATCCCTTGATTGTTTTCGGACAGTAAGTAATTGCCACCTCGGGTTTTATAACTGCTTTATAAATTTATTTACCACAAAAAATTTATCCCCCAATACCATAAATTTTCTTGACACAAATTAATTTTTATATTACATCGAGTATGATAATTTAAAATAGCAAAAAAATTAGATCTAAACCCATTCTTACCTGAAATTTCAAATAATCTGAGATAAACTATTTTACTGATCATGTTTATACGTCTTAGAAAAGGAAGTCTTTTCGCTGTACTCATTGCCACTCGCACAATGCCGGAATCATTTTTGGATAAATGTACGACTCACATTAGCAAAGAACAAAGTAATGATGACTCTGGGAAAAAATATAATTTTCTGAGTGAACTGGGTCACCTGAACCTTTCAAATTAGAACAGGGACATTGTTTTGAGTAGAAAAGAACGTGTCGTTTTAGAGGAAAAAGCAACAAATTTAACACTAAATTTTAAAGCTTGTAAATGTGAGATAAGATTTGGGAAAAGAGTTGGACTGAGATCAAGAAAGAGAGGAAGACACATTGTTCGAATTTCGGAGTGGAGTGGTGTAGCACATCGATGAAATGACAAAGAATCAACTTAACATAATATAGGATAATCCACACTATGTCGTGTTTAAATTATAGATTTAGAAAATGGACGTAAATAACATCATACACTGTATCAATAGCTAGTGACAAAAGGTGACAGTTGTGGTGTAATGCGAGTACCCCGAGAAAACCTGCCGTAGACCCACTTTTCCCATTCTGCAGAATTTTCCTGGATTATTCGGGATTTGTTTCACTGCCACAGAAATAGAAGGCGAGCTTACATAATTACAATGAATATTTTCTCTTATTTAAAAAACTTGTATTTTGAGCTTTATCCTTCTCATAAGAGTATTCTGTCGGAGTGATTGATTTCTTTACTTCACAGGTTTGAACTACTGATTCCATAAAGGAATCCCCTTCAAAATAAATAAGTGTGTAGTCAGGAATGGACGAGTTTTATTCAAATAAATTGGAGCAGAAACTAAGTTCTCGTGGAAAGAAAAACATATAACATGAATAATACCTGGTGTCAACAACAGTAGGACACGTTAGATCGTCCACAATTCCTGTGAGTTAGTGTCTGTACAGTTGCCTGCAGCACTCACGAATTGACGTAACTGAAGTCTTCAAATTTCACTACACAAAGTTCAATCTCCGTAGCGGTGTCGTGTAATGAAACACAATGTTCATGAACTGCAGGAATGAAACTTAGTCGTTTGACTGCGCTCCGGGCCGGGGTGCGAGAAGAAATTTTCCTCAAGAGTCGCCGGTCGTCAAAATGAGCTGGCCTGGGGAAAGGCGTCACAGAGATGTGCTCGGTGGAACGGCTTGTATCAGACCCCGTTCTGGTTACGATAAACAAATACTTTTCACCTTGGTAACCTCCGGATTGGTGGACAGAATCCTCTGTTGACTTTCTGGAATATTCCTAACATTATTCGTGATTCGTCGAAAGTGTCCATTAATGAATGCGTAAAAGTTATTAGCATCTGTCTGGCTTACGGATACATAAACAACCGTTCATTTGTCATAAATAAACAAACGTTCATTTGTCATGCTTTCTTTCGTGGAATATATGCGTAGTGTCTTCCGTATGATAACTGGTACTAGTTATTCCAGTGTTCTGAGTGATAATATGTAGCAGTTTAGGTATGTTGCTACAAAAGGTTCTCAGTACCGTTTTACAACTCGAAAATATCAAATTACGTAGACAGGTTTATGAAGGCCGTATTGCATGTGATGAAGCCAGGGAAATCCAAATATACAAGCCCGTCCTCTTTCATTTGCAGCCTCGTGTTTAAGGGATCGTAACGGAAGTTAGTTGAGCCAGTTCCATGCTCCTATTACCATTTTAAACACATGCGTAAATGTTAAAATTCTACTATGACTCTCCCTGTATATAAATGCTGAAGATATATGCTGCAGTTGCATACATTTACACAATGAGAGTTCCACCTCTATTTGAATGAAAAGCATACAGAATTTCATTACTCAGGATCCAACAATAGAAAACAATTATTTATTAGAGAGTGCGACCTGTCTTGAATTGTTCGCGACGAACTGAAAGAAAGAATTTGTTTCGAATGTAGGACAACTTGGTAACCTAGAGACCAGTGGTTGGGGTGAGCGAAATAAAAGAAAGGGTCTGAAAACAATGGACGAGATACTGCCAACATGCTGTTTTTAATATTTGTATTCTTTTGCAAGGAAATGAAAGTGTTCTAAAGCTCAGGATGGCATATTAAAGAAATGAATGTCCTTTCTGTGTGTCTGGAAGAATGGGAAATAAACGAATGAAAACACTATCTTGGAGTTAAAGTGGGATGCGTTCATAAACTTCCCCTACATTAAAATGCTCATTAAAAAATAAAAATTTCAATAAGAAAATATATTTCACACAAGTGCATCATTGCTACTTTATTTTTTTTACTAGATGGGTAGTTCAGAGTTTGGAATTCAATTTGTTCCCGAGAATTTTAGAAAATTTGAGAGGTATTATGTTTGTTTCTATTGAAAACAAAAAAACTAAAATGAATTTAATAACATTACTGACTTATGTTACTTAAAACGAGTGATTCGTAGCACTAAAAACTTCGAAAACTTGACTTTGATTGGTGACACTAAGACTAAAAAACAAATGGACTCTCTCTAAATGGTAGAAATACTATTTTTTTAAATGTTCAGTTACAATGTATACACCATTCTTCGTGCAGTTCTTCGTACAGAAAAAGCTATGTTTGCTGGACTTTATAATCGAGTTTCATCGAAACAGTTTGTTTTAAATTTAGTTCTTATGTATGATGCATTATTCGAAATATATATTCTGTCTGAATCATTACAAGATCAAAATGTCACAATAGTCTATGCAAATAGATTGATTCGTCGTTGTATTTTGCATTTAACTTTTAAAGGATTCGTCTAAAGAAGATAAATTAGTAGAAGCTAAACTTGCTATAGATAAAATGAAGCTAAACTTAATTGATTTAAGAAATAATGAAAGAGTAAGTATTATTAATAGAAATCAATGTTAAACTAGTTTAATAAACAATTAAACATTGATTGCTTACTGACAAATTATCGACGAATTAAAGATTCTTGAATCAAATGGTCTTCTGATATCAATTTTCAATTTGGATGAGTTGAAATAAAGTCATTGTGCAAAAGCTTTGATGTACCATTATAAACTAGTGGTGCAAAACCATTGCACATACTTTCTCATATACGTTTCTCAGTCTGCACTAGAGAGCGACATTAAAGCATTCTATTAGGAGGGATGATTTTCACGTGTTACTCTATATTTTGATCGTCTTTATTTTACCCAATTTAAAAAGTTTATTAAGGAAATACTTTTACTTGCTTTTGTATAAAAGAATCTCTAATATACAAATTCTGTTGTTTTTCCTTTTTGGGGGAGATAAGATCAACAAGATTGATATTCTATTTCAAAAGATATATTTATTAATAAATATAAAAATAAATAGGATATTATTAATGCGAAAACAAAACCAGCAGACCATAAATATTCTTATAAAATTTAATTAGGAACTAAAGAGTTGTTTTGCAATTTAAAATTTCAAAATTATATTAATAAGCACTAATCGTATCTATTAAATATTTCTATTAAATAGATGATACTGTTTGTTTTATTTACTTCCTGTTATTTCGTAACGCTCCTTATCTATATCGTCAAAGAATTCTGTAAGTGTTAAAATATATTTTTAACAATAATATTGTTTCTATCAATCGAAACTTCTATAAAGCATTGAATTTAAAAAATCATAAAAATAGACAAAAAAATTATCAAACATTACCTTCAAAATAAAAAAAACACGTAGCCGAGGTAATATAGGAAGAACGCAAATGAGACCGTTATTCTACATCCTTTGTGAGCAGACAGAAATTATTTTACTGCGTCTATACCAAACTTTCAAGTGAAATACCGCTAATGCGGATGTAATGCATACTAATTCTTCTTTACGTACAAAAAAATTAAGCAAAATCGTAGGGCCAGTTTTTGAAAAATATTCAAAAATGTACTTTGTCCTTCATGTGAAGTGCCCTTTGTTTTCAATTAAAAAATAAAATAGAAAGCACGTGAATATGTGAGAAGTAAATTCTACCCTAAATACGAAAAATGAAAAAAATACCATTTGATCAGGAGTGCTACGTACAGACGGACAGACGGACGGAAAGACGGACGGACGGACGGACCGGACCGGACCGGACCGGACCGGACCGGACCGGACGGACGTCCAGCCAAAACCCACGTTTTCGGAATCAGGGATACCCAAAACGGATATTTCCGCAAAAATCTCGTTCACGATTTTTTTCACTATTACAATACTTTCCATATACTATATGAGAAAGTACAACTTTAAATGCGTTCCGAGATTATTTAGGTAATGGTGGTCGTTCAATTCCTATAGATTTGGAAGAATTGATGTCCTGTGCGAAAATGATTGTGTGTAGTTCTTCAGAATGCGATCGTGGAATTAGTAGTATGAATTTAATGTTGACTGATAAGAGATGGCGTATTCTTAAAGACCATGTTTCAAGTTAATTATTTATAAAACTACATGGTCAACCCTTAGACTCGTGTAACCCAAATTCATATGTTAAAACTTGGTTACGCAGTCACATATCTGCAGTAGACCCACAAACGAAAAAGGTATGCACGAAAAATTATGAGCATGATCCCTGATGGGAATTTTTGTAAAAATAAAATATAAATGTGTATAAATAAATAGGAAAATTATAATATGTAATTGATCAAATATTGTTATAATAAAATTTAAAAAGTATTGTACATATTTATCCATTTTTCATTTAACGATTCCTAACTACCAATTATTAATACTTGAAGGATCAGTGTACCGGTATATTTTTAATTTGGCAATGCACTACTGTGTGTATCGTTGTAAATCAGAAAGGGATTTACCGCATAGGTACTATTAAACCAATCATTTTTTTATTTATTTGTCGTTTCAGAACATTCATGTATTTTTAAGATTATTTGTAATCTGTTATTTTGTTTGTTGTTAGTGATTTTTTTATTCAATGTGACAATCGATTCATTTATATAACTGTAATATTTCCGTTGGTTGCTAATGACCTGTGATGTTAAAAAGTGATTTGAAATAAATACATAAAAAATCAAAAAAGTTAGGGATAGCGTTGACAATAAACAATGAAGAAGCCAAGTTTTGAACGTTGCTATAGCAGCATTAGATGACAATAGAACGTCGAGTGATCAACAGGAAAGTGTCACATTGTGTTGTCAGTTTGGCGCAATGTCAAAATAAACTTGTAACGTGACTTGCTTCTAACATGGAGTACTCATCAGAGTGACATTGCCTTGACGAAACGTGAGGACGCGATAAGGAAGGGTTGACTTGTCTCAAGAGGGACTTGATAATTTCTAGAAGTGAGAGGACGAGGGTTGCGTTTGGAGGGTTGGTTTTGATGACACATGCAATACGAGGGGAGGAAGATGGCTGCAAAGAGCGGATAATTCATCCAGACAAGATAAATCTGTGATATCCATATTCTCATGACAGAAGCTTAATGTTGAAGAAAATACAGTGGTATCAAATGCAAACCATCATTAATATGTTTTCCGATACCTGCTAAGGCATGGCTATATGGATGTTTGTTTTCTACATTTGCACACTAGTGAATTATTTCTTTGACACAATGTTGTATCGTTGTTTCAAAATCAATTCTTTAAATTTTCTAGTATTTATGCATCAACTGTTCATTTCCTTGATCCTATACTTAAATATATTTACTATTTATATATTATATAGCATTTAAAGTGTGAACGTTTCAATAAATATGATAATCAATACTATAGTCATAAAATATTATACCTACACAAATATAATTAAATAATCATATTCGATGATAAGAAAAAGAACAAACTTTACTTCATAAATAGCAAAATTTATTAATGGAGAAGAAATCAATGACTATTTTAATGAATGAAAACTATTATTTAACACATATTTTTCATTGCTGTACCCCTTAAAAAGGTGTTCTTTTACCCAGCTAATCATGATGAAAAGAAATTCAAATAAAATTAACTTTTCATTTTGAGGTTTGAAAAATAACCAAATTTTGCTTTTTATCATTTTCTATTAGTTAAGGCCGTACTGACGAAACGTAGAATGTCATGTTGTGAAGTTTGGAGTCATGGGAACCCGAAAGAAACTAAATACTGTAGTTTACTGTTCGCGAAGAAAGCTAAAAATATCCCACAATTTTTTGATAAAATGATAAAATTCCGTATAGTTTCAATATTACTTTTGTATATTCGACAAACAAATCATTGTGAACGGTAAACATATTTTTCAATTACAATTTTGTATTCAAAAGATATTTTAGAACTTGTGGGAGAAGAGTGGAGACTCACCGAGGTACGGGAAATGTAGTGCAGAATGAATTTTTCTATTTAGGGCCGTGGAACACTTTTTAAGTCAAGTATCTCTCTCGCCTGCACCCCCTTACTCGTTAGATCTTCCGGTTCTACCGTTCAAACAAACAAGTTTTGTCAGTCCATCCTCTTGAAAAGTCGGTCCACTCTCCTGAAAACTATTCTTAATAGTAGTAGTAGTAGTAGTAGTAATAATAATAATAATAATAATAATAATAATAATAATAATAATAATAATAATAATAATTTTAATAATTACGAGACAGAGCGATTAATTTAGCCTATGTAGTTGATGTAGCAAACCCTAACACACAATATTCACGCAGCAATCAATGATCAGAGTAAATATTCTGATTTGAGTAATGAACTTAAAAAAGAAGTGGAAGCGAGACTTGGTGTACATTGTACCAATCGTTATCTCTGCATCGGGCGTGATTCCGAAGTCCTCTCCTTGAAAACCTTTTAATTATGGGGTTACATAAGGATTTATTAATTCTCATTCAAAAAGTAGTTATTCCGAATAATACCCGTACAGTAAGAAACTTTTTAAGCGATGAGTAGATGAGAATGCTTGGCGTGAGCCCGTATCACGTCTTTTAGCAACAACAATATGCAGAGATGAAAAATAGTAATTATGTACAACCGTGTTTTAATGTAAACTATGTCAGAAATTGATAAAGAAATTATTTCTTCATACACTTTGCTCAAGTCTTTTATTTCGGTATTACATAGGAAATACGGTTTCTGACTACACAAATAATAAATGAGATAATTTCAAATAATAATAATAACAATAATAAGTATTATTATAGAAAACTTATTATTTTTAAATGTTGTAATAGATAAATGTATTATTTAGCTATTATTCCTAAAAATTATACCTATATCAATGGAAATTGAACTACACCATCAAACGACACATTTTTCTCGAAACGTTTTTAAACATCTTAAATATTTGTATTTAAGGAAAATATCAGTTGTCTTTTTTAAACATGAACTATGAAAAACGTTTTGAATTGTCCATTTTACTGAATTAATGAATAGTACAACGAATTATTCGGGTTCTCTACTGTCGTAAAGTAAATTTAATGTAATAGTTGGTCGTTTTTTATTACTTTAGAAGCTGTGCACTTAATACGAGTGTGTTTTATATTTTTCGTTTTATTACATTTGATGATTACTACCTCCTTCAAGCATTTCATGCATGTAAAGTTGTTTCAGACGAGAAATGTATTCCTCTAAAATTCCTCTGCTTGCCATCACAGACTTAGTTTTTAATCAAAAGAATTGCAAATTGGGTCAAGATGAAGCTTTTGATGCATTTAGCTGCTCTATTTACTCTAAAAAGTACCAATCCTCTGTGCATTGAAGCAATGCCGCCATAGCTTCAAAGAACGATCTATAACAGGACTCCGTAGCTTTTTATGACAATGGTACCTGTGACAAAGAATAACATGGATATTTTCTAGGATGTAGTGATTCATTAGAATGAATTTATAAAAAATGCTGGATCGAGTCTGACCTTTTTAGTATTTGAATGTTGTATTAAGAGCATAAAAACAGTGTGATTTTGTGAAAAGGTAATAACAGGTTTTAACCGTACAATACGTCAAAGAAAAATTCATTCAGCGACACACCGATAAAATAGGTACAGTGTTGTAAAAGTAACGGAAAGATATAAGTTAATTACAAAACCAATAAACCCAAGAGAATCTTTTGTACATCAACCCCCACCCCTTTCACCACCATAAAATCATTTAGTCTTTCGTTAAAATTAAATACTCAGTTTATTGAATGAATTTACAATTTATATTACATCATTATATTCTACGTTTAAGTCAGAATGCATAATAATAATATAGAATATCTTGTTCCTCAACTTCAATAAAGGACACAAAATAACAGTCGTGTTTAAATATGTCAGAAATCGATTTAAAAATAATTTCCACATATACTTTTCTTAACGCTGTTTTCCGCTATTTGGTGGGAAATACGGTTTCTGACAACACAAATAATATATAATTCCAAAAATGCTTTGAAAGATGTGGGAAAGAACTGGCTTATGAATAGCCCCCAGAAAGCGAGCGATCTTGTCAATTCGACGCATGCTTGCAAGGAACTGCAGGATCGAAGGTAACACGCACCAAACGTGTAAGAAAATAGGTGATACGGTCTCTATGATGCGCAATGCAAGACATTCAAACGCAAAACATTTTTGGAGCGTGCATTTAGTTCTTTGAAGGTCGTGTGTGGTGTCAATACACCCCACATATCTTTTATTGCTATTTTTGAAACGCAATCTCGTATCTGAAACTTTCTTTACCTTCCTAACAATCTATTACGGGCTGATTGCGTGTGTTTTTTGATGGAATTGCCAATGTCTACACACTGATAAACTACCATTGTTCGTGATGAGATTTCTTAAATGTAAAAACAAATATGTGTCAAGGAGTAAATATTAATGACATCGAATATAATTTTATTGATTTTTGGTTTTGATAATGTTTACATATTAATCGAGTTAAAAATAACACAGAAACAATAAGTTTTGAGGTGAATAAATTTGATTGTTTAAACCTCTGTCACGAAATCAGCGTCTTTATTATATCGTTCAGATCAGTACACTGTCGTTTTTATTACCAGTATATTTAACATACAACGATGTGAAATGATAAAATATGTATTCCAGATGAGACTAACAATAGTTTTAATTATCTGTCCACGTTCCGCGAAAAAGCCGCAGTCTCCTCTGGGGTGACTATATCGTATTACAGACCCGACCGCTGAAGTGTTAAAATATGTTCCACGGACCAGTTAAATTAATACCTACGTTTCATCTTCATTCTGGACACTACATAATCACAATAATTTTCATAATTACGCATTACTGTAAAGAACCAAATAAGGTTATTACTCTTATCCTATCAGTTTCCCGTATTGATAGGTCTAAATTATCGAAATTAGTCAAGTTCTTTTGAAAACGGAAAAAAGAATGTTTTCCTTTAATTGGCTGGCACAACTTTCCTTAGGACCTTCATATGAGTGCGTTGTCTCCTTACACTATTATCAGCCTTGACCAGATTGTAAATAGATATATTAATATTATTTCACAAGAAAAGTGTATTGTTGAAATAGAAAAACTGAGTAGCGAAACAGCTGTGCGCAAAATTGCATAGCGCGAAATTTTTTTCTAATTTGAAGGTATTTTAATAAGACGAACTTTTAATTTTAGAAGTATAGTAGTTGATAATGTTATGAAATATGAATTACAAAAACAGATTTAACCAAGAAAATGAAACATTGAGGACTCAGGGATCTGGAAGCAATTCCTTTCACGATATTTTATATTTTTCTGTAAGAGAATTAAAATAATTTGATGGTCTGTTTGGTGAACAATCGTTACAAAACTTGACTGGTGAATATGATTTCAATTCGTATATTATATACGTTTACCGGGAACTATATAATATTCACTTGTTCACTTGCAAATTTACTTAATAAACATATCACTACTCAATGGAGAAAAATAACATTAATTTAAATATGCTTGTCTTAAAACTCATTAAGGTAGTTCCGACCACATTTTAATTGTGTAAACTTTGTAGAAATGAATACAAATATGCTGATATCTGTAATTTATAAAATAAACCTTGCCGGAGTACCTAGTTTTTTCCGGACAACCAAGTTTCTGTCAATACCTAAAGGATTTAACCTAAATCCACTGAAGATAGGAAGAGCGTGCAAAACGCTAATCAAACGGCTCCGTCGGCGGAAGCTTACATTTACATAAAAGATTTATTATAGTATTCGCGATGAAAGAAAAGTAAGTAGTTGTAATCAATAGGGAGAGGGTGCGACGCTGTCATATGCTGCCTGCGGGGGATGGCTCAGCGTAGCTCCATCCATTCCCGACAGCATACCGTGGCATCCAGACAAAGGCTGCTATATCCGGTGGGAAAGCTTACTTCACGCATCCTCCATGCGGCCATAGGTTAATGATTAAGCCCTCTGTCATAGCATATCAATTACTGCCGGCTAATGTAGGCGGCAGCATCCAAACGTAAACTCACTAAGATTCTGCTAACACAAGTAAAACGTTCACGTGTTTACAGCAATATCTCTGACATCGTTTCCTCGACTTTTACGTGATCTTCAGTCTCCTGTATCATTACCTTTCTTTCGCCGTGAGCACTGTAGATTTTGATATTGACACCATTTCATTTATCGAATTCGATTAACAGATAATCCCACGTAAGAACGCAGAACATACAAAAACCGAATCGTTCATCAGAACATGAGTTTTATTTCCCGTCCTCGAGTGGACAGCGATGGTGGTGGTGGTGGCGACGTCGTGCGTGTGGTCGCAGCGTCAAATTAGTCCACTGCGACCGTCCCATGTGACGCGCGCCGCGCGGCTGGCTCTCACGCGCGGTCATCCGTCCATTTTCATCACTCTCTCCCTCTTCCGCTTCAGCTCCGGCAGCAACCACCCACGCCCCACGGCTTCTCCGCGAGATCACCGGCTCCGGTTCCCGGAGCGACCGCTCGCTAATGGAAGCGCTGCTGCGTCTGCTGCCGACGCCTCCGTATGTTCAACTGTTTTTCTCACGGCCCAGCTTGAGAGTAACAATTTAAAAAACGTGGGATTTTGTGACCGATAAACACAAAGGTGCTAACTTGTTCAATTTGCAGGTACTTTAGTGGTAGACAGTACTTATACAGGTCTTTCCAGGAATCCATTCGTTCAAGCGCAGCTTTACTCTCAATTTCCATTAGTTTTAGTCTTTAACTTTAATTGAAGAGAGAGAAATTTATAACTGAGTTTTAGATACTCAAGATTCTTAGAATTGCGAATTTTATTGTTCAGTTCGTTGCAAAAACTGCCAATTATTTCAAATCTTTGTGGAAGTACTTGATTTTTTTTTCAAGGGAGCAAAGCAGAATTTTTTATAACGTAATGAAATGTTTTTTTAAATCGACATAATATGTTCGGAGGCAAACTAATTTTTCTCCTAAAACTATACTTACGTGAATAACGTTTTATCCATTTTTTACATTATTGTTCGATACGACCTGAAAGTAGAGGTCATTAATTAATAATTAATACCGAAGTTTTAATGTAATAATATACTTTGGATAGCTTAAGTAATTGTCACTAAACATGTCCGTAAAATTCGTCATTTCCTAAGCGTAGAATTATGAAAAAATGTCATTAAAATATCAAAAACTATGAACATCAAGAGTAGTCACACGCAAGATAATTTTCATATATTTTCAGTAATTGGAAGATGTTTTGATGTACGATAATTAACATTAAATTTGTTGTAGCTTTGTGCAGAACGTTTGAGGAAAGAAACAGTGAGATATCTATTAGATAAACTTCGATATATCGACCTCGTATCCCCTTCCAATCGTTTAGATGACATATAAATTTTCATATCAATGTCGTTTGTATAATTTATCCATGTAATAAGGATTGTTTATTAACAAAACCGTAAGAATATAAAGATATTAATGAAAACAATATGATAGTTTTAAAACATCAAGAACTTGTTCGTACGCAATACGAGTACCACAACGAGAATACGGCTTAAAATCTCACAATTCTGTGTAGAAAATGCCAGAAACATCTAGTACAGAGACAAGTAACGTTTTAGTAATAATATAAAAATAAAGAAATTTTATTTAACAATTTGATATCGAATAAAAATTAAGAAAAATTCTCAGATGTCCCAAATTGGAAAACAATTCTAGCTACCAACAAAATAGCACATACAATGAAATATAATGTTTGTTAACATTATAGAGGTTTTAAAATATTTTTTATTCTCAATTGTGACATACAGTGAATGTTTCTTAATTTTCAAAATTAAATAGTATTCTGAAAACTCAGTTATTTTTATTATTTTTATTCAGAAGATTGCAAACGTAGAACAATATCGTTAATAAGTAAAATTTATACCAGAAGACAGACTATGGTTGAGTTCTGGCAAAGGGAAACGCGGGGACGGGGGTGAGGAGAAATCTCGTTTCGAGTGAGCAATGACGTATTCTGGTGGGAGAGATGCGCGGGAGACGTCAGGGGTACGGCGAGTGTCCAGTCGTGTGGTGAGGCGAAAGCTACTGTAAATACGGTTGCCCGAGCCAACAGCAAGTACCGCACCTGCCGTGTTGACCGGAACGGGGATCAAACGCTGCGCTGGGGCAAACAGGTAGGGAACACCGCCACCAGTGATGCTTGCTTTGCGATGGATCCCATCTCCTGCTATTTCCTTCTTTCTCCTTCCCTAGCTGTAACACGAGAGAGCGAAAGTCAAATCCTAAATCGCGGAATTTCAAATACATCGGGAAAGTGAAATTTTGTAAGAGAATGATTTTCAAGAAACGTTCTCTACATGCTTACAACTGTGTTTGTATGTGAATTGTACAAAATACTATTTTCTGCGCCTTGTTCTCAGAATACGAGTAAATTCAGATGGATCTTCTACATTAAGAGACTAGATCTGCTACTATCCAGTGGCATATCTAGACCATGGTCAGGGGGGAGGAGCTAACTGGGGAGGGATCTGAGGAGTATTTTTGTTAGAAAATCATGGTTTTACCACAGAAATTTCATAAATATTATATTTTGTATAAAATACATCAAATCATGAAATAGATAATCAACAATTAACAATATTAAATACCATTTTTTAGTGTTTAAAGTGGCAAAGTATACCATTATCTTCGGAAAGTTCAGGTCTAATGGGGGAGGGGAGGGGCTATAGCCTCCTTATCCCCCACTACTACTGTCTGACGCTGATATTCTTTCATTTCCATTAATAAGCTAATGTCAGAAAATTATAGTTATTTTTCTGTGTTACTGGATGGACTTCACTCAAATGATGTATCGTTCTTCTGAGTATTAAAAAATGTGTCGACGATTTCCTATTATTTCACCTTTGACCTTCCTTTATAAAAACTTTTAAAACTTACATCAAGAAAAAATTCTACTTGACTCATAGAAATCTCTTAGATTGCAGTGAACCTCACCGCCAGGTATCAGATTAATTATGTTATGTTGAATGAACATGGGAGACGGGACCGAGATTCGAACTCGAGACCTTGAACTTAGCGCGTTCATGCGCTATCCAACTGCACCATCCCGTTCGCCTCCCGGCCACGTCTTCCATCTTCATTCAACTTGCGCTAAACTCAAAGTCCCGAGTTTGAATCTCGGTCTCGTCTCCCATGTTCATTCAACATAACATAAACGTGTCAAGTAGATTAATTATTTGACGCGAATGTCACTTGGCTACTTGAGTCCTGACAATTGACAGATCTGACAAAGATGGTGTAAACAATATTCGTGGGGAATTGTACATGGGATACATTATACTCCTTTGTGTATTATTATACAGTATTCATAACGCATGGTTTAATACTAAATATGAAACGGAGTGCAACTTGCCTACAACTAGCAGATGGGAGGAAAGAACTATCTGCCATATCTTATCCAGGTAAATAAAATGGTATAGCTAAATGAAAAACTTTCATTTTATCGTACAGAATATTCGTTTCCATTCCATTTTAGCGAGCAAACAATAAATTTGTAAATAATGTTTTTCGTTTTCTCCTCTATCCAGTTCCTCTATATTTTCACTCAAGAGTTCGTTAGTGACAAAACTACTCTTATATTTTTCAAACGTATTAAACTTCGCCTTGTAATAATACATTTAGGTTTGAGAAACGCTGGAACCTATGTCTATGAAAACAGACTCAAATACCGCATGGAATATGAAAATTTGTTGAGGAATGTCTGTTCAAACAGGGCTACATCCAATATAAGCAATTTTTTAGACTCTATCGAACAAGAAAACTGTATTGAATAAAAATTCCTTGAAAATATACTCTTTGGAAATGGAATATTTTCTAATCAACCATTACTGAAGGAAAATAAACTTTTTTGTTTCCAAAGCAAATATGGTAAAGTCAAAATGTGATGCAAACAATTTGCCCTTTTATCAGAATCACAAAGTTCGGTATGTTAACAAGAAAGTATTGTTGAGAATTGACATGATTTTTTATGTTATTCAAGTACTTCTATCAAAAGACGAAAAGAAAAAAAAGTTCTTTTAAATGGAAATGACTTCAGTTGAACAGACACTCCACCAAAATGTTATTCATTAGAACTGCGCAGAGATGAATGCGAGAAAACTTACTCTTCTGAAAAAGAATTCTGAAATAATAGTAGTAGTAGTAGTAGTAGTAGTAGTAGTAATAATAATAATAATAATAATAATAATAATAATAATAATAATAATAATAATAATAATAATAATATATTAAACTGCAAGTGAGCAAAGCTCGTTGGCAGATATAAAAGACACAATAAAAGTATGCATAATACTATAAAAAGAGGTTAAATTACAAATTGCCCAAATATCTATAAAATACACAAACATGAAGATGATGCTCAAGAAGAAACTAATAAAACAAACAATCGCCGTAATTGGTTTAGTATAAATATTGCATGATCACTGTTACTTATTTTACACTGCATTTGGTGACTATATTAAAATAGGATATATTATAAATATTAAGGATTTTGTAACTTTTATTTATTTTATTTATCAAATATTTTCTGTGTAAGCAAGTTCTTGAACTTGGTAAGGAGCAAGTGGCGTGAAAAACATTGTTACGACCGCCTTTAATCCCAATGCGAATTTTAAATTAGGCTGTGTAGACCAATGCATCGGACTGAATTTAAAGCATAGTAAAAAAAACCAAACCTGGTTGGAATTTGTGTCGTGAAGACAGCTAGCTATCAGGAATGAGGTCGCGGAGCCAGAGGAAGTAGGTAAGTGGGTAATGACGTATGGAGACAAATTGTTTATAATCGTAGTGTACTCGAGGAAGAAGGACTCAGCTGCTGTGCGGGCGTTGCCACTGGAGTGACACCCCAGCAGCTTTATTCACGAAACCATGAAGAAAAATTAAGTCTATCATAACCCAAGAAGAAGACTATTAGAATGTTCTTTACTTCAACAGTTTCTGAATTACATAATAAACTAAATAGTTGAAGCTACTAAAGAAATAACTCTTCGTTTATTAGGTCAAAATAGTAGTGCAAAATATAGATGTAAAAATGTTGTTCAAAACGTTATTTTAATAAACAATGACACATTATTCTCGAAAAATATTTACGAACAAAACAGGATTGGTATATATGGAATTAATTTATCGAAATTTTCGTCTTTGTCTGCGAGAAAATTTCAATATTTTCAATAATGTGATCAACTCGTAATTTTCAAACAAATTAACGTAATATATAATTTTTAATCAATTTGAATTATGATAATGTGCAAATAGATTCACGTATGAGAATGATATTTGTATGATGTTATTTGGGATAAAAGAACTGTAGCAAAATGGCACATCGAAGTTTTGACGCAAGAAACCCCGTGATATAAAAATCCTTTAATGTAACTAATTTCAAATTCAAATTGTTCAAATGTACAAATTTAATTGAATTAATTATTATTCTTGTTGCTAGATATATCATAATAAAAATATATTTAAACAACAATTTAAAAAATAGCGGTAATGGTGAATTTGTTTGAATACATATAGTTCTCATGATTACATAAATGCAAACATCATTTAAAATTATTGGAGCACAAACCAGCAAAAACTCAAAGGAAGGTCAAAGATATTCTCTCTATATAAAAAAATAACTCTCAAAATTTTATCTACTTACTTCTGAAAAAAAAAAAAATATCTTCGCAGTTTGTAATTCTGATCATTTTAATGAGAGACAGTTCATAATGCTTACTTCCCTTCCATGGGTCATGTAGTCATAAAAAAAACTGTTTCATTTCATAACGCATTATAATTGAAAGTGTTTCCCGCTGTTCCTATTCAATCATTCATCACTGAAGCATCATAATAGGGTCAGTGTGTATAATAGGTATTACCCAGACCCATTTCACACGAACATTCTGTATCTCCAGGCAAGCTGCGAAATATTAATCCTGCACCAGCTGAACGCGAGACGTTCAGTATCTCCAGTGAAGGGATTCATCAATCAGCAATGGAGTGCGGTATCTCGCTTGCTCCCCTCCACAACAGTTTTGTGTTGCCAACCCTCGAAACTTGGAATGTTACAGACTATTTGAAACGACTGGAAAGCAATACATTAATCAGTCGCGATCAGCTATAGAATTAGGGGATGAAACTTGATTAATAAAAGTATTATGGAGGGTTAGAAATGCTAGCCAAGAAGGAACAGAAATTAGATCCATTCACCGTCAAGTATGCCTTTAAGATGCTACGCGGTGCTTGTTCAAACGATTCATTTTTTTCGTGAATTAAAAAACACATTACAACAATTAAAGACTAAGGTTCCTGCATTATGTGAACTTACCAAATTATTAACCCGTAACTACACTTGTAGGGTACAGTTCTACACTATAAACATTATTTCCATAGATACGTATCAATTTGGATCCAAAATATAGCCCTCGAAGTTATTATTTATTTGTCAGTACAAACTGTTTTCAATTATTTCAACAACAAAATTGAACGTGGTTTAAAAAAATCAAATATATGAATTACTGAGAGATGATAAACAATGATTACAAGTAAGTGAGAATATTGAGAGGGATAATTAGACCTATGTTCTTTTAGTTCATTCAATCGTATTTTAGCCTAAGTATTGAACCAAAATAGTCTCTCACTATTTTTATAGAAAGTAATTTTTCATATTTTTTCTTAATATTTTTATTAATGTATCTTTACTTGATCTCAAAATAAATTTTTATTTGTTTATAATTCGATTTCCTTAAGGTAATTTCCAAGATTTATGAAATAAAACTAATTTTGCAAGTGTCTGAAATGTTTGAAATATACGTTTAATTTCAAAGAAAGTAAGATTTTCCTGAAGTAAAAAACATTACTTTCGTTAATTATTCGAAGATGACCAAAAATAACAACCTAAGTAATTTATTTTATTTTATTTTTTTGGTGGGGAGGGGGGTTGATAACTACCACAAGATGTCGCTAACTTTAGTAAGAATAGTGAATGTGGTTAAGGATTTAATATTTATAAACCGCTGTCTCCTTCGGTCAGCGTAATTTTGCCTTTCCTTCTTTTTCTGGCACTCGTTACCATATTCGTGTCCAGTCCTATGCCGTCCGTTGTCCAGTAAAAGCTTACTGCAAATAGTCAAGGTTACCTTCAGGGGAAAGTACACGGGACTCGTGAGCTCTACTTTTTAACACCGCTTCCTAACGCCGCACAGTGGGACGAAACATGGTCAAAAGAATTTTATCTCGTGAATTTGATGGATTATGCCGAATTATCTTTTTATGTATATAAACAAATGTCATTTTAAGTTAAATAATTTTTTTATTCGAGAGGTTATGTATCAAATCTATATGTATCAAACATTTAAAAAGAAGCTCCATAAACATTTTCTTAACTTGAATAATGGACATTACATTTGTTTGTATACTTAAAAATGATTTTTCGCCATAATCACCAAATTTACTGGATAAAATACTTTTGGCCAGGTTTGGTCTCGATATAATCTACTGTTGAAAAGCGGATTTCACTAGCCCCTTTACGCTGTTAAAATTACTATACCGACGAGGACGCTACTCTACTTAGCAGACTTCACGGAACTTACTGTCCCATACACTGTAGAACAAGTTACAGATTTTCGTATTATACTCGTTCTTCCTCTCTTTCCAGAAATCACCGCAGCGAACCATTCCTTCTTCGGAGACAATGCAAACGTCAACCATAAATTGCATCTTATATTTACAGTCATTAAATTTTTAATAATTTCAGTCATATATACTCGTGTATTTTTTACATTAATATTTACATATGACTATATCAAATTTTTCATATATTTTATTTAAATTCTTTGTAATATTTATTTTATGATCGAAAAATATGATAAGATATTTGGAATTGTTTAGAAAATTTGATACTATGAAACCTTAACACCAACCACCACTGACAATTTCCCAGGATGAAGAAACTTTCGCGTGTACAAAACAGTTCTAATGAAACAATGTAGTGACTTATTTGTCGAAACTATTAAAATATACATTTAAAGTTTTGGTATAAAACGCAAATTTTGTTCTTCATTTATTAGATTCTTTTAATGTATAAAAAAACTGTGCAATGTGTTTACCATATAAGATAAATTATATTTGCTATTCAGAAAAAAACAAATACTTTTAAACAATATGAACTAACAAAACGTCTATTACTGGTGTTGATCGGTTCCACCCTCAAAGAGATTCGACCGTACAATTAAAAAGCGTTAAAATATATTTAAAAAAAGATTTTTATGTTTAATTAATTTTACTTCATTTGTTTACTCAAACAATTTTCTCCCCTCTCCTCTCATTCTGGTAAGCCACAGACGCGCTGGCGTTACACGAAACGTAAAAAATAAATTGAAAATGGGAGTATTTCCACAGAATTAATTGAGAAGTCACCAACTAATAAAAACGAAACTCTCATTTTAAATTGCAATGTCGTACAATGTTTATTCAAAACCACCAAGCCAAAACATTTCGCATCACCACCAATTCATCAAAACCAACCAAGAAAAACATGCACTGGTACAAGCGTATTAATCCTTTTTCATTGAACACCAATAATATTCATAGTAATTAAAGCTAAGTGACTAAAAATATTAGAGCTAAATATTACTTGAAAGTCAACTTTGCTTGTAAAGTAACATTTAAACTTTTTACTACGAGTTTGAACTTTTCTTACTTGAGAGAGAATGGTGATTATTTTTCCTAAGAAGTAAATTCTCAAATATGAATACGACATTATCATTCTAATTCTTTTATTTATAATTTGTTTAGTGTTACACCATACGACCGTCATGATACCGAGTAATTAGTTCATTACAGTAATATTACAATTTCACATACATCAATGGTTTTCTCTATTTAATTAGGTTATAGTAAATATTTCTTAAATTACTCAAAATCTGATTAACGCAATCTGCTGAAATGTATTTGGTAATCACTCGTATATGTCAGTGACCGTCAGGGTCAAGTTTTAAAAGAAACATAAATGAAATCATACAATTCAACTATTTTTGTTTAGTAGTTACTAGTTTTCTTAAGTAGGTATGTACGATATTTACCGCAATTATTAAATATTCGCAATGGTCATGGTAGTGAATGTTGCGTCGTGTATTTAACAAACGGATCCAGATAATACATTCGTTATAAGCTTACATGCTTCGGTTGAAGTTGTGAGAGAGACATTTAACATAACAGTATGAAGGAGTAGAATAATTTAATACCTTAAAAATTTATTATGAATTGCTGCAGAGTCCAACTGCTTGGTGAATAATGCTGGAAGTACAAATAATCTTCTTGCGCGAACAGTTTTCCCCAGTTTGTCACTCACTTGTTAAAAAAAATAACTAAATTATTTTCTTTTTGCAAACTATACACGGCATCACAGAATAAAATAACTGTACAAAACACGTATTTTAAAATCATATACTATACGTTATATTAGCACACGAACTCACGGGTCACACGAAAGTTGACTTTCTTGGTAGGTTCGCTCGCCAGCTTGAAGGACGTAAACTCGTTTTCAGATACCCAACACAAGTTTACGATCGTATTGATAACGTAACGGTACGTCACGGAAAGTAGCTGTACGAAATAGTATTTTTGCCATTATAATTTGTTTCAGTTGCTATTTTTTCTAAATTTAAATTAATTTCTTCTGGTCAAATTTATTTTATTATTTAATTTTTGTTTCATACACTTATTTATACAATTTTATAAGTGTTTCCTGTAAGTATTACAGAGAAGAGCTGCAAAACAACCTAAGGAGACCTATACGAATATAAATAGTGACAACGTGAAAATATCTTTCAGTTTGTCACAGTAATTATATTAGTTAACCACGTTTTTTTTCAAAATGGATGTCACCAAGCCTGCAAAATAAGTTAAATATGGGTTCTTCTTCTACTACATATCCCGTATGACTTATTATACACACTGAACAACAGCCCATAATTTGCAGAGAAAAATCATTAATTGTTTACATACTTCTTAGAATTTATTTTCAATTTTTGTGTTGTTGCTGGCCAGGAATACGAATTCTGATTTTATTCCAGAATACGCGAGAGTATTGTTTCCTTCGACTGTATTTGATGTGTTCAATTAGTGGACCAATAAAACAAAATGCTGACATGTTACAAAAAAGATTTTTTCAAAATAGGATTTAATACTATTTTCAGATAAGAAGCTTTTCTTGCCTGTAAGAAGGGAAATGAATATTAAATGTTGACCTCCGTTCAAAGATGATGAGAAACAAATTACCCGGAAGAACTTAAGAGTAAAGGAGAATGTAAAAGTAGTTAGAATGCTTGAGTTTCTGTGATGGTGCAGGATCAAGGTGGCTTTACATTTCTTCAAAGCGTGAGAGGAAGTGATGTTGAACGATCTTGGTGGCTTTGCGTAATACTTCGCGAGTATTACGCTCAGAAAAGCCGTTTGCGGATTGCAATCTCTTTGAAACTTGTGGTGCTTCACAAGCTGCCGGCGTTCTTAGTCGCTTTTTCAAGACCATTATGAATTCTTAGCATGAGCTACTTCTGACTGTGATATGCATGGACTTGTTATTTCTAGCTGACCGCTCGTTGTTGTAATTTGGAGTGATATTTCTTTACACCCAAAGAAAGTGTATTCAATTTGAAACCGAGAAATTCTTTAAGCTTGCATTACTTCATTTACATTCAGTTTAGATAAATACAAAAAGAAACTTAAAATGTTTATTTTTGACGTAAAATAATTTACACCTTTACGTTTAATGAAACAACTTAGAAATTCTTTGAATCTCACACATTAGTTTTCTGCTAATAGAAATGAACAAATAAAAATAAAACAAAAAATTAATTTTGTAAGTAACTTTAAATTTTGTATTCAATCTGTGCAACTATACGATATTGAATCTATTGCAGATAAAGTATATTTTGCAAGTGCCAAAAATATCATAAATAGGACGTAAACAATGGCTGATCATTTACACACCAACACTTCATCAAGATTTTGAAATTGATCTTTCATCCTTATTTAGGTATGATAATTCTTAAGGAATAGTGCAGAGAAAATTACGATGAATTGAAGAAAAAATTACAATATTGATGATTTTATAGAAGAGAAATTACCATAGTGGAAAATTCAATGAATTCGAACAAGAATGAAAATAATCACGTTCACCTGCATCTTCAATATTTGGCAATAACTTTACAGTAAATTTTCAGTGTTCTAGTCAAGAATGGAAGTTGAATCCCTAGGCATGCGGAGGTCCCGGTCTGAATTAGAAAATCGCGGGTTCTTAATTCACAAACACCATTTCTACTTTGTTTCGGTCCTTATGTTTAATACGCTGGACCTGACAAGACTAAAATTCTTCTTACACACGTAATAAAAAATACTTCCTGGTACCCAACTCTACTTTTCAACTGTGATTTTTGGACATTAATAGAAACGAAGTTAATCTCAGAATTTTTGAGACGGAACACAACTTGGAGGATATATTCAATTTATCTAATTACTGACTAAAATTACGATCAATCAGGGGAGTCAAAAGTGAAGAAATGCAACGTTAATGGTGGTTTATTAAATCGAGATGAGTTAAATGAATCTAAGAGACGTCGCAGATAAATTTAAAAAATTAGAGACGAAATACCCATTTCTAGCCCCCCCCACCACCAATCACACATGGGAGCGTTTCCCCCATCGCGTAATTCCGAAGACGCGCATAAAAAAAGCAATAGAAAGAAGCCTCGCAAAAGCAAAGCATCTAGCAGTATGCTTCCACACGCCACTGCCCCGCCGCCAAAACGTAGAATCAAGACCTGGCGCCGGCTGGGCCAAATCGATTGTGACGTCACCGACCACCACTGCGCCGCGCCACACCGCGCTGCGCCCTCACAGCACCAACAGCCGTCGCAGCACCAGCACCAGCACCAGCAGCCGACGCCTCTTCTCCAGCGAAGCAAAGAAAACGCGACGCGCGTCTCGCTCGCACGCAGAATGGCTGCACAGAGGAGAAACACACCCGGAAACCACCCGCCAATAACGGCATTTAATTTCTCTTCCGAGGAAAATTTTCTTCGTCGCCTTTCCCCCCTTTCCTTCTCAGCTGTCTCCAACCCTCCAACCCTCCAACCCCTTCGATACGGAGGAAGAACCATGTTTCGAGTTTGAAGGCATTATATATGGTTCCACTACTGCAGTATATTTTGAAAATCACTCTCACAGATTAAAAATACGGGAATAATTGGATTAAAAAGAAATGAAATGTGTCTGGTAACGGAGAATAAACGGTTTTGTATTGCTCTGATTGGGGGCCGAAGATTATACGGGAGACGGCAGAAAATAAGGGAAGAGATATGGAAAAACTTTGTTCAGTGTATTCACAACCGCGAATGGCTTAAGCATGGTTTGTATTGGACCTCAGGAAGCAAAAATATATATCTATGTTCTCGCATGCTAATCTTTATGCATGTCGGGAAATATACATTTCACAATAAGTTACTTTTCTCAATATCTTTAGAAATTGTACCCAAGTTTATCCATTTAATCCTTTTCCAGTGTAAGCTGCTTTTAACTTGTTCAACATTGTAATACGTGTATTTTGAATAAAAAATATGATCCAGCATGTTCTACGTATAAACTATTATTCAAATAATAATTCAAAAGTTGTCATAAAAATTAGTATTAAAATAACATTGTAATATGCCAAAGAAGGAAGTTATTGATTCGCTTATACAGCAAGTGTGTCATATTTTAAAGCAAAACTCTTCTTATTTGAAAAACCTATTGTCTTCATAAATTGTCTCGTACGAAGATCCCATTAAATTATAAAACTATTAGAGGTATTTTAAAAACCCTTTCAACCTCAAGTATCTGTTTCCGCACATCGGTCTTTTCTAACCAACCTTAACTTCATTGTTACCATATTGACCCGAAATCAATGTGGGAAATATCATTTTGATTTTCATTTTTTATACTTCAAAATTAGTTTTCAATTATTTCTATCCTTAAACCTAATTCATACCCCGCCTCCAGGGATTCTAGTGGTGTCTTCCTTTCATGAGGGCTGAATTTAAACTTACAAGATGTCGGGATTCAACTATCAACTTGGCGAATTTTTCAAATTCAACCTGTGTCTATGTGAGTAATTATTTAGTAAATACAATTTGTCAGTTAAATTTTTTTAAATGGCTATTATTATTTTCATGTTAGAATATTTCGGCAGTAAGTTTTTCCTGAGGAAATATCTTCGTCCTTTTTACTTCACCGGTGACCTTTCATCCAACAAAACACATGGATACCATCATAACATTACCTTCGCTTTTGAGAGTGTTCTTGTTTAAAATTCAAGTTGGGGAGAAATGGGGAAAATCTTATGAGTTGTAATTAAAATAGCGTGTCTTGAAATAGTTTTGAAGATATATTTATATTCTAGGATCACCACGTCCAAAAATGCTTTACGCGTCAATAAACATGGATATCTTTTGATTGTAAAAATATTGTCTACATTAAAAGTCTTCATAAAAAGAAATATTTATATCCCTAAATATGAATAAACACAAAATGAGTGGAAAAAGGAAATAAATAAATTGCTATAAAGTGAATACGATTCTTTAGTATAACTTGTGTTACTATTCGAGACAATTTTTTCCCCGGTAAATATTGGCCTCTTATGCGACCTCTGTAGGAACCACACATTTATTGTGAACTCTGAATACTATGATTCAAACCTATTTGGGACCTTCGTAACAAATATTATACCTCGCAACAAAAAACAGCAATTTTGTTCTTATATGATATTTTAAAACAGTTTTAGAAAAGAATATGGGAATCTATGTTATAAGAAAGAAGAAAAAAGGGATTGGATTAATAATATGATGTTATGTTAACGTTATTTCATATTCTGTTGTTTATTGCTTTGGTACACAGGACCCAAAACAGGGTTGAAACGTTGTATTCAGAAAAGTTCACTATAAATATTATGCGAAGTGGTCGTAAGATATATTTATTTATAATAGATTTAGGAAGTGAATGTAAATAGTAAAATTATCTTTGGTACATTTTGTTAATTACTTAGTTAAAGGAGAACTACTTTTCTTCAAAACATCGACATTCCCCTACAGATTGAGAGATAGACACTACCTACTATCATAATATCATGAAACATACACCACACATAGAACCCCAGCCCAGTTAGGTTCTCCTTCCCTCATGATCACGTACGATATAATACCATTTGGAAGCCTTCTCTCCATAAGTTCTACTACTTCATACCCGACAGAATGAGCCCACCTAAAATGAAATTTACGGACCCGCCGCCCGCGCGCCACTCGTGGCACCGCACACGTTCAATGCTTCGTCACCCGACTACGCCAGATCCCCGAAACCGGAGCGGCCGCGTTCACATAAACATGCGTTCCGCTCTGGTTCTCGGACGAGGCAAAATGGCCGACGTCTCATAAAACTTTTCACCCCTCCTCTCTTTCCATAGACTTTCGACCAGGGGTATCCATTTCATATCACAAACAAGGGGTGAGTGATAACCAATGTATGCAAAGGGGTGCTGGGGGGGTTAAAGAACCCCCACTCCCCGTCCAGATACAAGCAAAATATTAAAAGTAGTGATAATTGAAGATCTACGTATGAATTTTTAATGTTTTATGTCATAGCAACTACATTATTTACTAACGTCATAAATAGTAGGTCAATATACGGACTGCAAAGATTCAGCACCTCTCCTCCGTCCCTACCTCCCGATTATTCGGAGGTTCAAAGCCCCCTAAAATGTTTTTTATGCGTACATAGGTACATGCACTCACTCTATCAATTCTTTGTTGATCTGTTATCATTCAGGTTACAAATTCCTTCATAACTCCGAATGTAGAAACCTAAAGATTACCATATTGCTTTCCAATTTCAAATAAACCCTCCTCGAAAGCATTAGTAATAATATTATTTTTGCCTCATTAAAAATTGTAATTGTGTGACTTCTGAAATATCAATAGATTCTTCGTAAGTTAATACTGATCGTAGTGGCACATCATTGTGTTAGTGGTGCAGATATTATTGTGGCTTGCGACTCATTTTCAAATTTGTGAAGCTTTAAAGAACTACTACGGAACGAATTAAAAGGTTAAAATGCTAGCACAGCAACCACTTTATCTTCCGACCAAGCCTTTTCACTCGCTTGTTTACGATGCCCCATAAAAGAGTTGAGAATTAGAAACAATTATGAGAGATCATTACTTTTAATAAAATACTTGTATGTATTTACAAAAACGTAAATTTATTAAGTTCTCATTTGCATGTGTTTTTTTTACTGCGAAGGTACGATGTATTCCATAGAAAGCAGTTATTGGTTCTAGCTTTGTCTAGGGGTAAGTTCTCTAGGCTTTGTCTAGGGGCAAGTTTATTGTAATAATATATCGTGAATTTAGTGTTGTTTCAATTCTAATGATTTTTAAACACTATACTCAGACTAATCTATAGTTCAAGAATATTTTGTACATGTAAATTTTTTGCGTTAAATATCAAACATATTGACATTCTATTAGTATTATAACTCGTCGCCCAATTTTTCATCTTATCTAGGAATTTTTGCTGAAATTTTTGAATCCGCCTTTACCTTAGGGCCCTTGATCGGAATTGATGGGATGGTCCCTTGCTTGCTTCCGGAGAGTAAATTAGTTTATTGTCTTCCACGTGGTGATACGCAGTTGTACTGCTTTTTTGACAATAAATTTATTTATTTACTTTATTAGCTTCTCCAGATAAGCAATTTAATTATACCCTTCATTGAATGTGGTTTCCGCAGATCTATTTATCCGTTAAACGGATTTGCATTACGACACGTGTGTGCAGGGAAGCAATTTAAATTAAGTGCACGAGTATTGAAAATATTTACTTTTATCGCAGATAAATCAAAATTCAAACTTCTTTTGTGGTATTAAACCGCGTCGTCATTTTGAGAAATCTCACTTAATACCCCGAAAGAATTTTTGAATTTTGATCAAGTTAACCGTGAAACTTGCATTACTAAATAAATCAAATTTTGTTCGTTTTTATTAGCATATGATCAAAAGCCATGACTATTATATACAAGCACATTAACCTTCCATATAGATTATATTCCCGAAGGTTTTGTGGGCAACCCTGTACTGTGTGCGAGGGTAAAAGTCTCATGATAACTTAGACCCGCGCCCAGTTGTCTACGGCTGCCGCTGTTCGCAGCACTGTTGCTGTCGTTGCCACGGATACCATAATCAACGCCACTTCTTTTGGAAAGAATATATTTCTTGGGTCTGATGTTGCTCCTTCTCCACGCAATTTTTTCCCTCGTGCTCTTGCTTTTCATTTATATCTCTTGATCCTTTTTTCTCCTTTTCTTCTGGAACCAGAGATGTTGCATTGTTTTCTTTTTCGTGGTTGTTGATGCTGATTCCATAATCAACAGCAATTATTCTTTCACACAAGAGAGCTTATGTCGTAGAGACAAATGGTTTTTTTTCTTCTTCTTCTTATGACCTCGTTCCTCAAATTTTATATCTTCTCATGTAATGTTGATTCGTACCACGTTCTTTACTCTTACTTGTGGTTTCCGCTGTAGACTACAACAACCAATATTAAAAAACACTTCTTTATCATACTTATTTATTCTTCTTCATCGTACCACGAATATTAGACGTTCTAGCAAGAAATCCCTTAATCAACTCATATTCTTTTTTTAAAATTATTATGAGAAAATATATGTGATTTTAGTCTCGTAAATTAACTTTTACTAATTTTGTTTCATTACTTCTTTTCTGTATAGGTTTATTTCGTGTAGAACGTGCCAAATTCGATGACTCATCTTATATTTTGATAAAGTGAAATAATATTCTTTATTCCATAAATATATTTCTCAGCCTATCGGAGATATTATGATATAATTTTATACATTATTCCTAGAATTAACCTGTTCATCTTTTTAAATTACTCATACACTATAGCTAGTTTCATTTCAAATAAAACTATTTCTTTCTATCATTTTCTTCTGAGCAGCTTTTTTTCTCACACATCTAAACTTTTTAAACTTATTCCTGCATAGTTCTCAATTACCAAAAAACACGATATTGTAGGGAAAGCGGCCCCATAGGTCCTAAAGTAGTTTTTCAAAGGAATTGCTTTGTCATCCTAGACACTTTCTCGTGTTAAGGAAAAATTTTATTTTAAAGGGTTCACAGTTGCTGATTTAATTTAAGTAAGTGATGAACTTCATTCAATGCTAATTAATTATTAGTTAACTGAGTGAAGTTATCTCATTATTTTAACGATCAAGAGTTAATTATGAACCAGTTTTTATCGTTCCCGATTGTCTGCATTTGACATGTTGATTTGAGATATTGGAAATGTTTTGTGGCGGGTGCCTTTGCTGATGACAACCTCATACACATGATCAGGATTGTTATATGTGCAGGAGTTGGTATGATGATAGAGGTAATTAAATATTAAAGTTTTTATTCAAAGGATAGTATGTTATTTTCGAGTCGAAAATTCTGATTTCATTCGTATAATTTACACAATATATTGATTTATACTTTCACGCGAAGTGTCGTATCAAGATTCCTATAGAACAAAAAGAATGGAAAATATGTAAGTGGAAAAGCGAAAAGATAGAAGGAAAGCTAATCCAGATAAATGGTAAAAAAATTTAAAGCAAAGAAATGTGTTAGCTTTGAGAATAATTGACCCCCATTGTAAATTAGGGAGGTTATTTCCTCTTAATAGGAATCCTATTTTCTCCCAAGAATTGTAATTTCTTTAAAATACACCAATTAGTCCCTACTAAAAAACATACTTGATAAAAGCAGAAAAAACAACACATAGTTGGATCAAACTCGTCGAAATGGTCATAAAAATACTGAATATTTTTACCTTGATTAATAATATAAGTGACCAGATAAATCGGAAAACGTCTTCTTTGCATGAAACATGTAAAGCATGAATCAAAAAATATGTGATAATAGAAAATAACTGTAAATTTAGATGTTCGCGTTTTAAGGTTCAGAAACCAAAATTGAAGCTTAAAATACATTTTTGCCAATTTGATAATCAAATATTTCATAAATCTCGATTTTTAGATAAAATATGTATTCTGAAGCGTTATTGTGTCTGGATAACATATAGAAAAGGAAACGCCAATTATCTATGTATTATTTAGGTGTACATGAGTGAAGTATTTCATTGATATTTCGATATAATGATGATAAGAATCATAATTAATTTGCTTTAGAAGAGGGATAATTTAATTTCGTTAAGTTTATCGATCAAACAGAACGGTCGGTAAAAAGAAAATTTTTTTTTTGTAATTTTCCTTCGTTTTAACCCATTCGGACTTCTCGACGAGTATTAACTCTGGCTACGTTTCCGACGTTCTCCTTCAACTTCAGACACTTCACTCTTTAGACAGCGCCGGTACCCGAACCAGTGTTTAGTCCTCCTGGAGAGTAGTTGTTCACTCATGATAGTGGTCCACAAAGATAGTAGAAAGAATAGTTTAAGTACTCATGATATCAAGCCTGAAGACGTAAGTTGAAGAAGAAAGTCAGATGTGCTTCAGTTGTCAGACGTTTATAGTTATGTCTACTAAGACGCGTTTCTTTTTCTTTTCACTGTAGTATTTGCAAATCGGAAATGCAGTGTGCTATTGAAGCTTATCTACATAGGGCGATAGGAGTAGGATGTTGGGGTAGGACTGTTGTTAGTAGGTGGGCCTGTTAGTAGGTGTTAGTAGTAGTAGTTAGTAATAGTAAGAGTTAGTGATACTAGATGCAGTAGGAGGAGGATAGAAGAAGGAGGGTTGTGAGTCAATTGTGAGCTTCAACACAATTCAACAGCTATAAGAACTGAGACATTGAAGTGAAAAGCTAAGAATTTTTTTCTGGCCCCGCCGATAATTAAAACCCGGAGTGGTTCAGTGACAAGCAAGCATGCTAGCTCTGATCTACCAGAGGGGGCTCAAGTCGCAGTTTGTCCCGGACAACAAAGTATACAACTAACCACTTCTACTAACCCCTCCACGTGGGCCAAGTTGTTAGTAAACCCAGCTAAGCGGTCCACCTACCAACAATGACCTACCACCCAACTCCTATCACTCCATGCAGATTAGCTTCAATCGCATGCTACATTTCCCATTTACAAGTACAACAATACAAAAAAAAGTATATATCAACTTCGACCGCAAAGTCTATGTTTATGAGATGGACAATGTCCAAACAATAACAATACGAATGAAATAAACTCATCAAAAAATAAAATAAATAATTATAAACTTACGACTTTTGATGGACGAATAATATAATGCAAATAAAAATAATATAATATAATCGTCAAATAATTCATGTTGAGATCCCATCGATTTCACGAATCGAATTTTCGTCACCGAAACACCGCCGCTGGTAAAATATCGCAGATAAAACGTAACAATAACATAAATATTAATATTTCATTCGACATATTTTGAAGTGTTTCAATTTCTCTACGGATGGCAATTACTGGAAAGTAAAACGTAGGGAAAGGATTCCCAGTTAACATCGTCTCTAATTCCTTCAGGATCGGTAACAGAAAGTGCCAGTAATTTGTAAACGGTACTGACTCAACAAAATTTTCTACTCGAACGAAGCTTCGTCACTCAGATATTCTTCCAAATAATGCAGTTATTTTAAGTAATATTACACCAATACTAGGGTACTTCTTAAAAAATCTACTTTTGAAATTTGGACGGAGTACTCTCCCATTTTGTTTTATATCTTGTATGAAATAAGACCATAAAATTTGAAGGTTTTAAAAACATAATTTAGGAATTACTACTCAAACCTTCAAGATTATTAAGCTGCATAGTGGTCCCTAATATATATTTTTAAGATTTAAAATTTTCATGGAAGTCTTATTTTAAGTTTTAAAACAAAATGACCCGCTTAAATTTCAAAATCTGATTTTTTTTAGAACCGTCCTTACCAACAGACTATTCATTAAACATATTGCATAATACAAGTTAAAAACTAGTATTTACCCGAAGAGAATCTGGACTACCGAAGAAAAGAAAAATTCTCACACTGTCTGATTTACTTACGGCAGATCTCTAACCAAGGCAAACGATGCACATTATGTTAAACTGGAAAGGCAACTCTTTTAATCTCGCGCAAAGTGACGAATCTACGTCATGAAGCCAAAGCCTCTTGGGTCGTTGCAATTTCTTTTCTCTTCCCTCTTTTTCTTCGTATCCTCAAGCCGTCTTCCACTCCGTCAAGAATTATCTTGGGCGTAAGGCGAAGTTAAGTAGTGGAACGGGTGATAGTAGTTCATTTGAAAGTCGTGCTTTGCTCTAAAGCGACTTGGAATAAGTCCCAGGGATTCTGTGAAAGACAGCTCGGGGAAGAAATGTGGTCACCAGCAAATGTATCTGGGTCAGATTAGAGCAGGGGTGTCACTGTCTTAGATACAGTAGCTGTTGATGGAACGTATTCGATGTCACTGGTCTAGGATGCGCGTCGTAATTTCGCGTTACCCATACAATAATACTGTAACACCTTCCGGATATTAATCTGCAAGTAAGTGCCAAGACAGGTAATGAGATAAAAATGTATAATCAGGTCAGCATGTAAGCAGTGGCGGTTCTAGACTAGTCAACGGGGGGTGGGGGGTAGCTAACCGGGGTGAGATCTGGGGAGCAATTCTATTTGAAAATCATGTTTGGAAAATCAAAATAAGTTTACTTCACAAATTTTATAAATATTATATTTTAAATAAAATACATTAACTCATCAATAGATAATCAACAATTAATAATATTAAGTAGTAACCAAATTTATTAATTGTTTAAAGCTGCAGAGTATGCCTTTATCTGTTGTGAGTTCAGGTCCAATTGGTGGTGTGTGTGTGGGGGGATGTTTCCTCGCATTGACGAAACAGCCGTTAACTGAGAAAGGGGTTTGTTTAAAAAAGATCTTGGCTACCCTCTTGCGCTTGACATCATGAAGATTGACATCATGAAGATTGACGCAAGTAGTTGACTGACACACAAATCTCCATATGGAATATTTGACAGAATCTCTAAAAGTAAATTTACTTTCTCGTGGTTTTATTTTTGAACTTTAATCGACGTCGTTTTGTCATTCTCCGGACGACGTATAATAAATTAGAACTCCTAGATGAAACGACTTATAGAGATGACTTTAAGAATATATATTTTTGTGGGACTTTACGGCTCGTCGACATCTAGGTTATTAAGGCCCTAAAATTCTGTACAGGTAGGGAAAATGCAATTACGCACTAAAGAGAGCCAACATGACTCTCCCCGCGTGTGGGACTCGCCGAATGATTCATTCGTACCCACTAAAAACACTCCTGAATTAAAACTCAAATATCAACATATCTCAAGACATTACTTAAATCATTTTTTAAAAAAGAAGAAGAAAGAGGGAATTGAAAGAAACCCTAGTGTCGGGATCGAAAAGAACAAGAAGAGACCAAGGAAGGTCAGGAAAGAGAAAAGAAGGAACCCAGTACAAGTAAGTGGAAGTAATGCCAGACTCAGCTCGGGGCCCCGTGTTTGTCAAACACGTACTTACTAGATGTAAGTCCCCTGGGGGGATTAAGAAAATAACATTTCCAACATTAACAAATACTAAAGAATGTTTTATTTTAGTTTTTGCTTCTTTCTTCAAATTCTATGTGATATTCAAAAACACCATACCCAAATTGAGAATGATTACTTCCGTATTATTAAAAGTTAAAAAGAAACTATTAGAATAATGCATAATTTATTTATATTCCTATGTATTGAAGTATAAAGTACACTCTCAAAAAATGTGTTCTTAAAACAAAAGTCTTTTGTAGCATGATTTTTCAGAAAAATGTTCAATTCATCAGTAAATTATAGCATCAGCAACAATGTATCTTTGGCATATTATCCTGATTTATTTGTTTTTCGTAAAATGAAATTTCCCGAAAAATAAAATGTGGATAATTTTTTCACCCCTGTGTGTTACAAGTAGTTACAAGGGAAAAGGTTGTGACTGAGAAAGAGTAAAAGAGTTAAGATCTGAGGTAGCTCGGAACTTCTTAGATTCTCGGATTGAATTGGTTGCGAATTGTATGAAACTGACTAGTAATGTGTTTAAATAAAAATAATTACTCGTGTAGTGGTAAATAATTCAGTTCCAAACAAAAAAAGCATTAAAAGGAGTATTGGAGTTGTAATAGTAGTATCACGCAACATGCGACATTTTTCATTTTGGTCCCATTACTTGGCTAAAACATTAATTCGTGCAAAACATTAATTCGAGACGCAGCAAAAGTAGGACAAAATTGTTCAGGTGTAATGTATTATATGCTTAAATATTTAGATATATGATGGAGATGATGAATTGGAGTATAATTTAGTTAATTTAAGTCTTAATATTTCCTTCATTACCATGAAGTGATATAGCAGTAAGTAACTTTATATTACATTGAAACTACTACTTTTTCAATTCGTATTAAAATAACTTTTGTATTACATGATCTGCAGAAGAGCTTGAGGAATTTGTATATTATGACTATCTTCCCATTTCAGCCCTAGTTTTAATTTCAGTTTCCTCGAGGTATTTGGATTGAATAAATAGTACCGTCACATGTAGAAAAATACAGCGTTTTATTCGATACCCCGTCCGCAAACAGCCAGCAAAATCCAAAATTAGTGAATGCATAATAATTGTATTCACATGTATCAGTGTGAATATAATTAATTCGTTCAAGACCTCCCAAAATACATTCCAAAACATTTATAGAAAATAAGTATAGTCTTTAATACTCAAAACAAAAAATAATATAAAAATAATTGAATCTCTTCAAATTCACGGTTAAAAGTTACCTCCTGCTCCAGCCCAGCTACCATGTAAAATAATTTATTGATTTTAATAAAAGTTAAATCCGTGTTGTACTTTATCACGCCGTTGCTGTAGTACTTTTAAAATAACTTATAACAATTTCAAAAACTATTTTCTTGCTTGATTGTGTTCTGTCTTATGATTCATATTAATTTAGTTTTGTGTGTACTCAACTTTGTCACGGTTGTGTACATTAATTCTGTAGCCCCATCCTGGCCCTGGTTTTTCTCCGGTTTTCCTTCGGATAGAGGCGGATTTCTTATATAGGTTCTCTAGGCTTTTGTCTAGGGGTGCGTTAATTGAAACAAGGAATCGTGAAATTAGTGTTATTTCAATTCTTGTAATTTGTAAACACTATACTCAGAATAATCTATAGTTCGATAATAATTCGTACATGTAAAATAAATTTTTTGCGTTAAATTACAAACATATTGATATTCTATTAGTATTCTAACACGTAGCTAACTTTTTATCCTATCTAGGAATTTTTGCTGAAATTTTTGAATCGGCCTCTGCCTTAGGGCCCTTGATCGGAATTGATGGGATGGTCCCTTCGTTGCTTCCGGAGAGTAAATTAGTTTATTTTCCTCCACGTGGTCATACGCAGTTTGTACTG
>NNCF01126622.1:1250181-1276303 GCA_002313205.1 Laupala kohalensis | reverse complement strand
CGCTACACAATGGTATCGTAAGATGCAGTTTAGTTATTACAAGAATCTGGCACTAAAAGATATGATATATATTGAAATCATGTTTAGTTTTAAAATCTTTGAGCTTTTATGAAGTTTATTATGTTCCTATTATTAATTAACTTATTTAGTTCTACATTTGTTTTTATTCTCCATGTGTTGCCCTCTTCTTTTGTTGGTCCAAATATTCATAACAAACACAACCGTATCATAAATATAAATGAAGGGAATTGTTAAAATATTTAATTCCTTAAATAAAGATTTACAAACGTTTCGGGGGTGATATTTACAAATTATCCGAACAATCCCCTTTTAAATTCTGAAAGTTTCAATGCTCTGACCGGAATTGCCCCAGAAAATGAGGCCTTATCGCAAATGGGAGTAAACAATTCAAAATATACGCAACGGGAAGTATGTGGACTAACAATATTAACTAATATTCGTAATGTCTACCGTAATTTACAATCAAAATATTACTTAAGAGTAAAATTGACAATTCATCATTTGAATAAAGGAATAATTTCACCTTAGTGACAAGAGTGTACCAAATGTTACGATGTCTATGGGATTGAGCACTAAAGTTCTATAGCTGTCAATAATTTCGCCCAGGGACGTACATTTTCCTCCAATATTTTTCTTTTGCTGCATTTTGGATTGTAAATCCATTGTCATTATTCTATTTCAAGTTTTTAGGGTTAATGAAACTATATAAATTCAAATATATTGTTTATTTAACAATATCTAAAATTTATTTTTAATAAATACCTGTAATTATAGTCATTGCCGATTAGAAGACATTTTTTAGCATAGTGAGTAAAAATAATATACGATCCCGAAAAAATAAAATATTGTTGTAACCGTAAAATGGCGCTCAAAGAATGAGCTACATAATATTTGTGTGAATTATTTTTAAAATATTTTTATCAAATAATATAGATTTTCACGATTGAATGATTTATGTATTTAGAGTTCCACATGTTTCATGTAATTGGTTTAATTTGTGGATACTCACATATTATTTCAAAAGCAGAATATACGGATAAATTCGTTTCTGTTAATTGCCAGCAATTTACACCCGATATGAGAGTAATTCGACCTGGACTCCAGATGTGGAATATAAATAATTATCTATTGGTGACACCAGTTTTAGACGTCATGTCCACAGTATGGCTAGAGAGTGTTGATATAGAGCAATTATTTTTCAGTGTAACAGAGCACATTAGCACATCACATCAAAATCTATTGAGTGCGGGGATAAAATAACCCAAACTAATTATTGATATAGATCCTAATAATGGAATATATTGCATGAATTTTGTTATTTATCTGCTAAAAAATACAACAGAACTAGCCTCCTGCATTAAATATAATTATAATTTATGCTCCGTTGAACGTAAACAATATTCTTGTTGCTGTCATGTAGTGAAAAATGTCTTATTTAACGTCGTATAAAAATTTTATCGTATAACGTTTTATGCTTCCACTTATTAAGTTGTGATATCATGCATTATAACTTCAGATCCATGATTTCAAATGGAAAAATTAAATATGTGGAGGAGAAGAAAGCTTCTACTTACATTGTGTTTTCATCATCATTGTGTGAAAGTAAAAGTAAATGTTTTGCACTTTAGAATCGTAAAAGTTCTAACTTCGCGCAAGAGAAACCAAATGATGGATGATTCATCTAGCTTGTGCACTACGGACTTCTTATATAATACTTTAATTTGGAATATAAAATTATTTTTATTATTTTGAGCGCAACTCATGTATTGTCACCCAAGAGTTCCAATAGGTTTATTCTTCTTAAACATAGGCATTATTGTCTTATGTATTTATAGGTCTCCTCAATCAGCTCTTGATTTATTTATTTAGTATTTTGAAATTATTTTAAAACATGCTAGACGCAAAACCGCAAAATCTATCGTTATATGTGGCGATTTTAACATTGATTTTCCCCTTCAATCTTATTGCTACGATAAACGACCTCACTCGCCTATTCAGTTCAACTCAAACATTGACCAGATTATCGTCAACAATGAAATCTCATAAACCTCTGAAGTGGTTAACGTGGGACACTGGGATCATCGTCCTCAAGTATTGACCATTAAAGATAAACTAAAACAACATAATTTTTTACACGTTTTCTAGACAGTTTAACAACATACATTTATCCATATTTACAAATTATTTGCGTGAGGAAACATGGAAACTATTTTAGAATTGGCAAAACACCGACGACAATAATAAAAACATTATTGTCAAAAAACAGTACAAACTGCGTATGACCACGTAAAGGACAACAAATTAATTTACTCTCCGGAAGCAAGCAAGGGACCATCCCATTAATTCCGATCAAGGCCCCTAAGGCAGAGGCGGATTCAAAAATGTCAGCAAAAATTCCTAGATAAGATGAAAAGTGAGCTACGAGTTATAATACTAATAGAATGTCAATATGTTTGTAATTTAACGCAAAAAATTACACGTACAAATTATTATCGAACTATCAGTTATTCTGAGTCTAGTGTTTAAAAATCATAAGAATTGAAATAACACTAAATTCACGATGTATTGTTACAATAAACACGCCCCTAGACAAAGCCTAGAGAACCTGTATAAGAAATCCGCCTCTACCCGAAGGAAAACCGGAGCAAAACCAGGGCCAGGATGGGGCTACAGAATTAATGTAGACAACAGTGTCAAAGTTGAGTACACATAAAACTAAATTAATATGAGTCATAAGACAACACAATCATTCAAGAAAACAGTTTTTTTTAATAAATTGATACAAGTTATTTAAAAAGAACTACAGCTATGGCGTGATAAAGTACAAGACGGATTTAACTTTTATTAAAATCAATAAATTATTTTACATTAAAACCAATATGTGTTCTTTTCAACATTACGATAAAACCAATGTGTTTATTTCAACATTACAACTCTAGCTAAGTAACAGAAAGAAACACAATAGATGGGTCTCTCGAAATTCGTGATAATTACTGTTAATGACAGACTATTATTCGAAAATTAGTCTATGAAGCTAAAGTTATGGAAAATGACAGAGATTCTAAAATTGAACAACCGGACCAAAACCATGAAGAATATCGTTAAAAATTACACTTCACCTGAAAATCGCGAAGGATACATTTCCCTACAAAACGATAGCAATATCGCATCAAATCCACAGGACATCGAAAATTTGTTTAATTAATATTTTTCAGAAGTACGTAAAATAACTAATTCAATATCTCAAAACCAATGTCCTTCAAATATGTCCACCCACGTGCCTCATTCTATGTTCACTACGAAATAACGCGCGAAGTCATGAAAATCATCAGTTCAAAAAAAAACAACAAATTTTCAATAGACATATATGATATACCCGAATTTAGTGTTCGATTTTCGTCCCATGTTAAATTAAATCCACCACTAAATATTTTTGCTAGTTCCGTATAAGAAAGGGTGTTTCCTAACATATCTAAGAGAGCTAAAAACGCAACCTTTACACAAGAAAGGAAACAAGCGGAATGTTGAAAATAATCGACTAATATCTCTACTATCTCAAACTTTCTCAAATATCCTAGAAAAATTGCTCTATAAGCGACTTCTAGATTTTTTTCAAAAACAACATTCTCTCTGAATATCAACACGGTTTTCAGAAATCCTTTTCCACTACCAACACAATATTTTCTACCTTAAACGACCATATATTTTGACTATAGAGAAAATAGTGTGTTTTCCTTAGTTTTAATAAAGCATTCGATGTCATCGATAATGAAATGCTTATTTCAAAATTGCAAAGTTTTGGCATTCGTGGACTTACACAAAAATGACTCAATTCCTACTTAGAAGATAGATTTCAACACGTCAAAATGTCATATATAAAAATAAAGTACTTCAGCATAGCTTTTCAGACACAAAACCAGTTACTCGCGGAACTCTCAAGATACAATTCTCAAATCCATACTCTTTTTGTTGTATGCAAACGATATCAGATTGCATGTTGTCATCCTCCACGTTTTTCCTCTCAAATAATATTTTGATTGTCTATTTATACGACGCCTGAACATTTCTTTTCATATCAAGCAAATTGAATTTCGATACCTTCACTGATTTGTGAACTCTCATCCCTTGTTCACTCACAGACAAAAGAGTTGGATCAGAAGACGGGTATAGTAGGAATCCAGAGAAGAAAAAAAGAAGCTAGTACTACATACAAAAATAAAAATGCTGTCGCAAATCTTCCCCTCATTTTTATGTTTCAGAGATCTCGTCTTGTTTTATTCTATCCTCTCTACAAATTATATATAATTGCTTTCAGAATAAGTAACTTCCACTTACAGAGTAAGCAAATCCATGTTACCACTTCTCTTAACCATGGAGAAAATCCTCAGGGCGTTTTTCTTGATTTACCTAAAACATTCGATGTCATTGATCACGAAATTCTCCTTTCAAAATTACAATATTTTGGCATTCGTGGACTTGCGCATCAGTGGCCGACTTCCTATTTAGAAGATAGATATCAACATGTCATTTCTCAATAGTATCACAAAATATTTACCCCAGGTTTCTCTTTCGCTTAACGAAACACAATTAAAAATGTTACTAATACATAGTTCCTGGGTCTTCATATTCAAGACAATCTCGAATTGACATGTAGACGATCTTAATACCAAATTAAGTAAATTACGGTAGACATTACGAATCTTAGTTAATATTGTTAGTCCACATATTTCCTGTTGCGTATATTTTGCAATGTTTACTCCCATTTGCGATAAGGCTTCATTTTCTGGGGCAATTCCGGTCAGAGCATTGAAACTTTCAGAATTTAAAAGAGGATTGTTCGGATAATTTGTAAATATTACCCCCGAAACTTTTGTAAATCTTTATTTAAGGAATTAAATATTTTAACAATTCCCTTCATTTATATTTATGGTGCGGTTGTGTTTGTTGTGAATATTTGGACCAACAAAAGAAGAGGGCAACACATGGAGAATAAAAACAAATGTAGAACTAAATAAGTTAATTAATAATAGGAACATAATAAACTTCATAAAAGCTCAAAGGTGAAGTTGGTTTGGTCACTTGTGCAGAATGGAGGAGCAAAGAACAGTGAAGAATGTCTGGGATTGGAAACCTCAGGGAAACCTCAGACCAAAAGGGAGACCAAAGAAAAGATGGTCTGAAGATGTTCAAAATAATTTACGTGTATTGAAGGGGAATTGAACAGAGAAGGTTAAAGATATAAAGAGATGGAATCAGATAATTGAGAAGGTCTAAACTTTTCAAATAGAGTTGTAGAACCTAAAGAAGAAGAAGAAGAAGAAGAAGAAGGTTGTGTTGGTTAATACCGAATTACTAAAGCGCCACCCTTGTTTCATGCAAAACAGTTATGTTTACGAAGGCAATACTCTTGATAGGGTAATATTTATTCTTCTAAATTGTTAACCGCCCTTTGCAAAAAATGGCCTTATCATTCGGGTTTCATTCTGCATAATTCCCTCTCCATATACATAAAACACATTATTCAATTTAATATTTTCTAATCCGCGGTTAAAAACTAACTACTACACCAGTGCTTCCTCAATGTCAAAAAATTATTGATTCTAATAAAAGTTAAAGTGGCCTTGTACTTTTGTCACACCATTGGTGTAGTACTTAAAAAAACTGATAATTTCAAAATAATTTTTCTGAATACTTGTATTGTCTTCTTATTTATAAAATTTTACTTTTATGTGTGCTGAACCTTGTCACGGTTGTGTACATTAATTCTGTAACCACACCCTTGCCCGGGTTTTTCTCCGGTTTTCCTTCGGGTAGATGTGGATTTTTTATCCAGACTCGTGCTTTTGCCTAGTGGTGGCATTTATTAAAATAGTCAATCTCGAATATGGTTATATTTAATAGTTACGATTCATAAACAATACTTTCATAATCTATAATTTGATAATACGTACTTTTGAAATAACTTTTTTGTATTTTATCAAATACATGTTTGTTGGTATTATGCTAATTATATGACACTTACCGAACTATTTTTATAGCTAGAAGTGTGCTGAAACGTGAAATCCACCTCTGCCTTAGGGCTTTTCATCAGAATTAATGGGATGGTCCCTTGCTTGCTTCTGGAGAGTAAATTAGTTTGTCCTCCGCGTGGTCAAAGCAGTTTGTGCTTTTGACCACGCTTGTTAGATAATAAATTTAACTACTTATATTTTTTCTTTGTAATATGGTTCAGACTTCATCCAGGTCCCTTGACTCAATGTCATTACCAGGGTTAATTTCCCTTAAATTTTTCTCTCTTATAGTCCCTTTCTTAATATTAACTTACAACTCTCATCTCAGAGTCATCGCCATTTGAGGTAGGTGCAAGTAATATACAGCATCTGTTTCTAGTGCTTGTCTCACACACACATCATTAATCTCCAAACATTTTTCAAAAACGTCTTTTTCTAATAGATGAGGCAAGTTTTCTGCTGTATAAACTCCCTCCTCGTTCATTAACAGTATTAGTTATTGACTTACTTTGTCACTAAATTTAGTCTGTAGTAAATGGTCGACGTTGCGCGCACCTTCTCTACTAAAAATATGTCGCAAACGACATTTGTGTCGACTAAATGTCTTTTTATTATGACCTTTTATCATTTCAAGTATTTGTCTTTTTGTTTGAGCAAATTTAACATTCTGTCCAAATTTAACTTTTTTTCCAAATTTATATATTCCGTCCCTCTAACGCATTGTTTGTCCTATTTCCCAGCATAACAATTTATTTCTCCATATCTTGTCTGTTGCCCTTCACCCACCTGAGGTAAATAGAATATAGGTCGGAAAATAATTATTTGTTGATTTTTTTACGGAAACATTACGCCTTCTTTGATGACTAAGGTAATGAACTGTTATTACTTATATAGTTTTTTCCAGATTTTTGTTCACAAGTGATGTGGATTAATTTTAAAGTAACCTACATACTCTTCTAGACAGTTTGTCTCAATAGTCCGATATGTATGCTTTAAATGGAATAGATTTACATACAAGAAAAACTGCCAACGTTCAGATATACAAATATTCACTCATTTGTGTTAATAATACACCTTATTACACCACCTGACATTATTTGCGATGGTAAAATAATAGTATCACGTTATCAAAGCCAAGAAACTCTGACTCTTACCATGATCAATTCGTTGTATTTTGATTATTGACTTAAGTTGTGTATATTTTTTTATTTGTATTGACTCAATATACTATCAAATGTTTCATTTCTTCGACGTAGTTTTGTCACAATTTGAAGATAATTGATAACTTATCTTTAAATTATTGTAATTTAAATATTTATTTCCATCTTATACGTATGTAGACATTGTTTATTGTATGTGACAACGGTTCGACAGTGGTTTATATAGAAGATCGAAATAACATTTTAATTAAATTATGGATGTAGACGTGAACTATGCTAATATTGAACTATTTTACAACTTTAGAGGTGCAAGCTTTCCAAGTTACTTACATAAGACATTAGAAAAGTGGTAGTTTTACTATAAAAAGAAACAAGAATTACGCAAATGTGAAACTGTGCATTTCGAGTGGTAATGACGTAATCTTTAACCACCAGACATGAAATTTTATTTAATTTTTTTAACTTGTAAATTTGTTAGCTATTTCAATAATCCTCTTGTCTGTTCCCAAAATTTTCAGTCTCTTCGTATTCACTTCATGGAGAAATTATCCCATTACTGTGAAAGTTTTTCTGAAATCATTATTGGAAGTCAATATTATGAATATAATTCAGGACTATGTTTCTCACAGTTTATCGCGAAAAAAATTGTATCCCAAAGAATTACTTACACTTATAATCAAAACATTAACTCTTAGAAGCACGTTTCCATCATGTTTTGTGAGAGGAGTACCATTTATAAAGTCATTAAAGGGAATTCCAAAATCTCACCTTTTGTAATTTATGCATTCCGCAAGGACAATTACGTATATTTGTAATTTTTATTCGAAATCGTATATAGTGGTCTAATTACGCGAGGCATATTCATAAAACCCACCATTTAACAGAAAATAGGTTTCACTTCACGATAGTAAATGACGTTTTATGCGGAAATGCAGTTATAAAGGAGTTAATTTGAATGCATATCACGTCAGACAGAAGAGTTTGAATGGATAGCTTGCATTCATAGAATTTGGAATCGCATCACGTATTTGTCATTGGGTTGAAAAATTCTGCGAATAATTGCTATATACGTCCGTATTTGAAAAAGATTTTGCATATTGTGAACGTTAGTTCGTTAAACGTTTAACTTGAGCAATTTATCATGCAAATAATTTCAGAACCATTCTAAACTTGCTGAGGTTTAGTGTTTATTGCTTATTCTTCACATCGTGATCAGTATACATAATCACTCAATTGTGAACAATATGAATGGAATGAAGTTTAACATCTACCGATATATTCTCTAATAAAAAAATCAAATCGCAAGAGCTTCCTCCTGTCATATTAAATTATTTTAAATACTTTTGTATATAGAGTATAGAAGCTAGGCCAGTTAACAAGTTAATATGATAAAACTAAAAATTAATTTCATTGCTATATTCTACATTAATGCTAAATGAGTAGTCCAAAAGCAAAGCACAATTTTTATAGTGTTTGTCACCGAGATCCAGAGAGATGTCCAGTAAGTGATAACCGATTCCGCTGTATTCCAATGTAGAAGTGTTCTAGTAGAAGCGCTGTAAAATCGTAGAATCTTCTCTTGTTCGGTTTTTTGGGCTACTCATAAGTGGCCCCAGCAACATTCTTACCCCATACATTCTTCATCATGGTTTTGTCTTTAGTGCGTTCTGCAATTACTCGATGACCCTACCGTTTCCCTTCTCATCCTAAACATTGAACTAAGGGATTCAGAATATTGTGTAATCTATTACTTAATGTTACATTATCTCATCTTTAATTAATTACCTAAATAATTAATAATTTTTAATATCGTCTTGATTTTATCCTTTATAGAAACTTTCTGCTTCATAATATTTTCAATAAAATTAGATATTCCGATTTTTCTTTAGATTGATTTCATTCTCTTGTTGTATTACCAGCACTTTGTCAGTATTGATCATCAGTAAATTCTCGTATACTGATTCTTTCTACGCGTCATGCAGGGCAACAACTTGCGTCGTATCATTCTTCATTTCATATAAAACATGTTTCTGATAAAATATTCTCATTCCATATAAATATGAATCGAATAGGTCAAATCCAGTTAAAATCTGTGTAAGATAGTATCCCATCTCCCAATATTTTCTCTTGCTCCGAGAACTCAAATCTGGAATCAATTTGCATGTCCATCGGGCTTGATGAAGTTCATCACGTTTCTTTTGTCATCTCCTCCTTATTACACTTTTTAAACCTAAACATGATTTCAATATATATCATATCTTTTAGTGCCAGATTCTTGTAATAACTAAACTGCATCTTACGATACCATTGTGTAGCGCCAGGCTGCATGAATTACGAGTGATGATGATAATTTTACATATGTGAGTTTAATACCTCCCCAGTAAAAGCTGACGATGCATAAATCATTTACAATTTTAATAACATAGCAAATACCTGCGTAGTGCACTTTTACATCAATTATCTGTTATTATTGTTTCTTATATAGTAAAAATGCGATAAATTATGTTGTACCCCAAGAAATCAAGAGATGTTGTTTCCCAGGTATAATATGTATGTGCAATACATTTTTTACTAAGATTATTATAATATTGGTATCGACACATGGGCGTGAAACCTAGTTATTAGAATACTATTTTATTATGGCAGCAAATAATCCAGAAAGAGAATGCAAAAGAGTGTCGAAAACCCTCAAATGAATAGAGAAAACCACTATAACAATCAATGCGAGAAATTCTTCGCGCGAGTACAATCCACCCAACATTTGGTGTTCAGGATAGGACGTGACGGGACTTGAAGCGGAGGATGCGGAAACTAGCTGACTAGGGAGGAACACGACCTTGTCATAAATGAGTCGAAATATTTTCATCGTACGCATATTATTATCACATCCCACGTGATTATAATATTGCTAATTTTATCATCTGCACTATATGGAAGCACGAATACTGTTTTACGTGCTTTTATGACTCTTGCCACCCTGCTTCCTATATCCAGTAAATGCAGCAAGAATTCGATAATTAATAAATATTTTTTTCTTTTTACTATCTATACTTTCAGTATTCCTAACGGAATCGATAAAAATAAAATAAATTGATAATAATGAACTAGAATTTATATTTTTATAGCACCAAAGAGTTAAAATTAAAGAAAAATCGAAACATGAAATGGTACAAACAGGCAGACTCAAACCAGTGACCTGGCAATAGAAGTCAGACTCCCCGCTGCGCTACGGCGACTCGATGGCTATGCTAACGACTTAAGAATTGGAATTTCCGATTATGAACCATCGAAGTTTTGAGAGGAGGGTTCTTCTCCTTTTGGCTAATGGCGTTGTAAGTCATGAACTTTACGTACGCTGAAAATGGTTCGAATCTGTGATGAAGGTCGCGTCACCATGTGAGTGGTAAACATAGTCTTAATAAAATTACTTATAACTTGTTGTTCACATATTCAGAATGATCGATGCTTAGTTATCAAGTTAATGAAGAATTGAATTCAAAATTGAAAATTAATTTATTGTTTCTAGATGTATGTCTATTAAGATCACGTACTTGAACGCTTTGCAGCAACCACGTGTGGTTGTAGGAACGAGTTCTTGAACTTTTTAAATAGTCGTAAATATAATAAACTTTTTTCTTATCAAGAGAAATAAGTTTTCTTAAAATTTAATTTGTGAAAAGTGAATGTATTTATTCTCTTAAACATGGACGATGTTGACAACTACCAACGACTTGGTAGTTTTTGCAGACTATATTTTGTGTTGAAGATAAATTAGTGAATCCTTAATTTGTTTCGTAATTTATATTATGAAATTTGCATTGCTAACAGAATGAGCAAGAATTTAACATAAGAAGTCAATGCACATGCGTCGGAGCTCATCTGATAATAAAGGGTCATCGGTAAGGAATTACGGACAACTACGTTAACTCCAAGGTGTTCGAAAGCAACGGTCAAAACTGCATTTCGGCGGGTGTGTTGCATAAGATTTCGAGGTCATTCTACTATGCGTAGCCATGGAACGTTAAACTACCGTTCAAGAGGGTTTGTGTTCTTATTGTTTGATTCTGTGACAGTTGCAAGCAGAGCGTTTCATGTATTCTTAAAAATCTAGTATTGTCTTGAAGTACTCTAAATCTGTTGTTGAAATGAAAAAAAAACAATACTAACGGATTTTTAAAAAAAGAAGAAATAAATATATTTGTATTTAATATTCAAATTGTCTGATTTTCTTGTAAAATTTGAATTTCCTCATTTTTTTGTATCTATATGAATAAGAAGTAGGCAATTAAAAATGTTCCTATTATTTGTGAAAGAATAACTTACAATAGTTTATTTTATTGATCCCATCAGGATATTTTACTAAGATGTTATGGTCTCGAGAAAGTGGGAAAAGTCATGGGACCCTAGTTTCCCATTTGCTGTAACAGAAAATCGCTGAACCAAATCCTTTGGCACTGATCCCTGATTCTCGGTTAAAGAATATCTACTTTTATCGAACATTATTCCTCACATAGGTAGTAATAAAAAGTGAATGCATCTGTTCGATTTTATCCGCATAAATTTGTCACAAATAAATCCACACAACATTTTTTTCTCCTTGTCAATAAATACAATACAATTAATTTTGAAATATCCACCGAGTAAAAGTATTCTGCATTTATGGTTGAACCTCCCGACGCTATTAGGGCTAGGGTATCTTTCATTACTTTCTTTCTTCTTATTTTTTTAATGTTTTAAGTAAAGTCTTGAGGTATGTTGGGATTTGAGTTTTGAGTTGTAATTCAGGAGGGTTTTTAGTGGGTATGGCTGAGTCATTCGGCGAGTCCCACACGCGGGGAGAGTCATGTTGGCCCTAAAGCTCCACAAAAAATATAGTTGAGCCATTGTATTCCTTATTTCGATACTATATGTTTATAACCTGAGTTCCTCCTCCTCAACATTTGTCGTATTACAATCTAAGTTTAGTGTACTACACACTTTCGAAGATGACTTGAAACATTTTATATATTTTCTGCAGATAGATCTTTTGTTCATTTTTTTCTCTAAAGTTTGATCTTTTGTTGGAATAAAATTATTATTTGTTCAAAAAATATTCCTGGAGTATTCCGGATTTTCTTTAGCTAACTTCGCTTCTCTGAAGTAAATAAATTTTACGGTGTAATTCTACGTTCATACAAAGAGTTTCGTTCACGAACACAATACTTGCAATATAAATAATATTCATTGTCCGAGAGTGTCAACCGCGCTTTGCCAAATTCATTGGGGATTCGTTTTAGATAATTCCTTGCCCAAAAATATAAAAGATATTATTAAATTGAATCTCTTCAAATCCTCGTTTAAAAGCTACCTACTACACCAGTGCTTCTACACAGTAAAATAATTGATTGATTTTAATAAAAATTAAAGCCTTCTTGTACTTTATCACGCGATTGTTGTTGTAGTACTTTCAAAATATCTGACAACAATTTTAAAACTATTTTCCGCCATGCTAGTTTTATGTCTTATTAATCATATAAATTTAATTGTATATGCACTCAACACTAGCACGGTGTTGTACATTAATTCTGTAGCCCCGTCCTGACGCGGGATTTTCTTCAGATAGAGGCGGATTTTTATAAAGAGCTTTTTTATAAAGACCCGCTTGTCCCTTGCGTAGAGGCTGCATCAATTGAAATGATCATTAGCCAATAGTTACGAGATATTTTCCGAATGATTTATAGCTTGATAATAATACGTACTTGTGAAATGACTTATCTATGTTTTATTAAATATAATATTTGCTGGTATTTGTTAATACTGTTACCCGTGTCGAACTATTTTTATCGTTAGAAGTACGTTAAAATGTTAAATCATCCTCTGCCTTAGAGTCCGTTATCGAAATTGATGGGATGATCCCTTGCTTGCTTCAGGAGAGTAAATCAGTGTTTTTGTCCTCCATGTGGTCATACGCACTTTATAACTGATTTTTTGACAATAAAGTTTATAACGTTTTGATTTATAACGTGTATTATTATCATGCATGCAACGATGAAAAAATGCGTTGCAATTCTTTGGATAATATAAAAGTAAAACTGTGAAATATCCTCTAATACATCTAATTCCAAGTAAGGTTGGATACAACTCCAAGGGGGTATGCTTTCTACAACTTAAAATATTCATATAATATTTTATGAATACACGCGTGACGCGTACTGGATAAGAGCTCATGACCTAAAGGTTTCAGAGGGGAACATACATTTCAACTGAGTTACCAAGCCGACGACGGTCATGTAACAATTAATTGAGTGAATTCAAAAATCACTTGACTTTGACAAAAATTCAAGACTTTTCTCATAATTTCACATATATTTACAACAAAATGTCGCAATATCACAAACATATTTATCATTTTTCCTTCTTTTCAGTTTCTGTCATTAAAAGACGGTTCTATTTGTGATTAAATGTTTGATTATATTTGACTATACGAGCAAATCTGTATTAAATCACGTAATTTTTTTTAATTCTTGCGAAGTATTCTTCCTGATATCGACGACATGTAGTATTTTTTAAAAATTTATTTCATTTGTTTGGAAGAATTGTTGAGTAATGTTCGCACATTAGTGTTCTGAATCCCGTATTTTCACTGTTTCAATAAAGAACTTATTTTTCTTGACCTTAAAAAAAAATTGAACTCGCATCATGCAAAACCTTCTGAACTGGTTGAAAAGAAAACTTTCACAAATATGAGTATTGGGAAGAAGATCTAAGCTAAGTTACATGTATATGAGTCAATAGGTATTAGTGTAAGCAACTGGATTCACAAAAGGAGCATTGTTTTAATGATACATTTAACTATTAATTATATGTATATAGTAGGAATGAGTTATATTCCAGATCTACATTCATCTACACAAAGTTTTCACATCTAGTCGCCCATATATACACGAACGAAGGATCTCATTGCAGCTATTGGTGAAAAGTATTGAGGAATGTTGTTTGAGTGGTTTGAAGAATACCGAGATCATAGACACGATGTTCTCCGTTGACCTTGCATCTGTTCAAACTCCCAGTGTAACTTCTTCAAAATTCTTGAGAGCTCAGACTTTGTGCTTGGTATTCCTGAAAATTCCTGCCTCCATTCTGTATCATTTCTCGTTCCCCTTTCATTTACACGAATCTTAAGGTGATCCTATAAATTTTACCGACTCATTAAAGAAATGTTTCCTTAGTGTCATTGCTATTATTAAACTGTGTTATCTGAGCGGAATCAGCGTGGTTCGAACGAAGCTTCGGCGAAATTATGAATTCTTTCGGTGTGTCTCTATTCGTGGGCAAACAATAGAATATGGAAAAGACAGAAAGAGCTTTCGAAAGAATCACAATAACTTTATGATAACACCATGAATCAAATTACCTGAGAAAAAGTATTTACTTCATATATCCCAGTTATATATTTCATCATTATTTATTTACTGTTGCATCTACGACTTTCAATATTACACGATTTCAATCAGAATACGTCTTATTGCAATGCAAAATACATATATCTTATTTATCAAAATATTTTCGTGATTCTTTTTTAACGTTACACCTTTCATTATACTTATGTTTTTTTATCTTCATATCCTCCCTACCGTCTATTTTCCTTGTCATTCTTCCATTTCATCTTTCATTAAGTTTATTTCATTTGTAAAATCTTTGAAAATTTCATAACACTTTTCTTTTTATATCATTTGTTACCCTAGCGTTACAGGCGTTCCTTCTATTGTCATTCTCTGGACATATTTTGCACGTTCTTCTCCAAAACATATACTCTCGTGATTCTTCTCCCTTTCCCCGTATGCCCATGCTATCCTCTGTAATATGGAATCTTCTGAGATAGTTTCTTGTAACATCACGATTCGTAACTAAAGCCACTTCACATTCCGGGTTAAACCATTTGCAATCCATGAGTGCATATCTTATAATGCGTATAAAGTCGTTCGTTTTCCTTCCTCTTGTTGTTACATTCTAGCGTATATACTAGGTTTCTACTAATTTTCCTCTTACATCCCTTACTTTCATATGTTATTGTTTTCCAATTATACCCTGTTCTTAATATGCGTCTTTGCGCTGAAGATGGTCGGAAACCCCTGCCACGGCGTGCAGCGTTGTCGTTATAACAGGCGTTCTCGCCAAATATTCCATTCCCTCTTTTCCACCCCACGCACCGGGGCGGCGCCTCTGACGACGACGCGGCGACGTCTCATCTCTCCGCTGCGCTTGCAGTCGTTATAAACAGAGGCAGTGTCTCGTTAAAGGAGCCGCTTACGCTCTGCGCTTCGTCGTTGTTTCGGATAATGTGGCGAGACGTTACCAGAGAGGGATCCGGGAGGAGATTAAATGGTGTAGGACAAAAAAGAAAGACTGTTAGAATATCAGAATTGGAAGGAAAAGTACACGGAATAGTATTAGAGATGCAGAGAAAACCTCTTTGGAAAAAAGACTATGAATAAAAAAGAACGTGGTTCAAGCGAAAAAGCAGAAGAGAAGATAAAAATAATAATAAACTACAACGAATAAAGAAAAAGAATCAAAGAAATATTTATAAATAAAAGGAACTGAAAGTGTAAAATTCTGAAGTAAAAAACCTTATGAAGTATAATCTGCAAAAATAATACCATATAAAAATAGTAAAATTAGGATTTCAGGCTCCATAACTGGGGATGGTCCAACGCCTTAGAAAAATATCCAGATTAGATATCGAAAAACGGTTTTTTTTGCCTTTATTCTGGAAGGGACTATGCTCTCGGAAATTACAAATTGAATCATTTTACGTGAAAAAAAATTCCCTTTTTCGATGGCAAATTTAACATTATCGCCCTATCCTAAACTTATTCTTCGTATATCCTTCCGCGAGTGCTGCTACTTCCACCATCGCCTCCATCTTCACATTTACAACAGATTTTCTTAAAACGGAATCGCCGGCTCTAACAAACCTAACATCGCCGACTGTGACCGAACAATTGTTTATAATTGTTCATAGCTCGCTGTTGCGAGCAATATTATAATTATCATACTCTAACATACTAACATAAACGGTGGCGGAGAGAAGAAATAGAGCGGAACAATATTTCTTTATAACTATCGTAAATATGGAAAGCGAAGAATACGGTTTATATTTTCGGAACAGCAATAATATTTGTAGTATTATGACATAAATTATTTTTTCGAACCCTTGTGGGACCATATTCTTAAGTTTGGCCCCCAATTCGTTTAACGTGTCCATTTGCACTATTTAATTTTGTTTCAGATTCAAAGATTTCACAATTTGTTTTGAAATACTTCTCATAAAATCAAATAAATCTGAAACTTCATTGTAAGATTCATTCATGCCTGGAAGAGAAAATTAGAGTGTTATTTAATGTTAAAGAAATTTAGTTTGTCTTCGTATTTGACTTTCTTAAATTTTGCCTACATAAACATTGTTTATAAAAGTCATGTTATATCGTTATATGATTTTTGTATTTGGTTAATGAATTTTTCATTATTCTCAGTATTTATAAAGTTATGAGAAGAAGAATTAATTTTTACTAATTAGAGACAAAATTAAAAGTAGAAAAGGCAAACTTTCACCCTCTTTTTTCTCCCACCACAATTCAAGAACACCATAATTACTAACTTTATGTTCCTTTTCTTAACAATTTGTATGGTTTATTGAGAATATTCATAGCTGAGAAATAGACTTCAAAATTAAATTGTGATAACAAAATGTTTCAAAATTGAAAATAAAAAGAACGAAACATAGACTTCCTAACCTCAAAGCTATGACTTAGTTAATTTCACAAGGTACGCGTATTCTCATGTTCTGATTCGAAAAAAGTAGAATTCTGTTTTACAATTTCTATGGAATATATCTAATAATATTATAATTAAGTAAATGAGACATATAATATATATTTTATGGTTAGTTGCTGGTTGGTTGGATAGCCTGCTCCCGGCGTTATCCACGGTTGTGAATGATATTTTCAGTTTAATCTTCCTAATTATTTTATTTTTCTCGAGTTTTTGTGATTAAGTTGTTGTATAGTGTAAAAATTTGTTTGTTTTGTGTGTGTTAAGTGGAAAAAACATTTCCTAATGTTTATGAAGCCAAATTGACCTAACATACTTCGTATTGTTTTCATTCAAGTGCTTCTGAAAGCTGTGATAAAATTTACGTAAGTACAAACGGAATCATTAATTTAGTTTTTTGGTGCATCAGGAGTAAACATTAGGGTGCATTTAGATTTTCTCGTGCATATTCTATCACATAATAATTAAACTTTGAAAGAAACCCTACCCTATTGTTGCACCCCAATTTTCGTCGTCATAATTCTATAGAATTATTACATTTTACAATTTCTTTTTCTTGTTTTTTTTCGTATTTATTTATATTTTAACATAATATAGAGTAATTGTCGAATTAATTAACCTCCAGTTGTCGTCCTAAATAATTTAACATAATATTCTTCTTTCTTCTTTAACCCAGCCTCTTCCCACTTCAAGTGAAGTCGGCGAAAATAATTTAACATAATATAGAGTGCTTATTGACGAATTTAATAACTTACTCCTGAATAATTATTTCAGTCATTTTAGTCGTCGGTTTTTTAATGTATTTATTTATTAATTATCTCATTAGTAACTTCAGTAGTAATAAATTTGTTATTATATTAATATCCTTCATTCAGTGTTAGTTGTCAGTTTTNATTTATTTATTAATTATCTCATTAGTAACTTCAGTAGTAATAAATTTGTTATTATATTAATATCCTTCATTCAGTGTTAGTTGTCCGTTTTCGTGTATTCTCATTTGCTATTGTGGTTAAGTTGCTAAAAACTCATAACAATCGCATTCCTCAACGCATTCAAAGCTAGCCTTCAGAAGGCGTACAATGACTTGATACATTATATTGACACACTGATCAATACGCTGGAAGAAGTCAATAATAACACGATCAGCGATTGGACTACAGTCAGGAATTCTCGCCGATCTTCCAACTGCAATCGCCGGTTAGACCAATGACACATGCACCAGCCCAACTCTTCACTCAGAATAGGTTCTGTGTGTTAGATGGCATGACCCAGTTTCCTCCCCTACCTAATCCTCCTACTCGTTTCATCCCTTCCCGTCCAATACCTAAACCTGTTCACAAACCACGTACTCGTAAGCACAGCCGCCCAAATCCACGTAAAGTACTGCTACCCAGAGATGAAGCAAACAGTTCCACGCAGAAAAAAACGTGCTCATATTAGCTGATTTGCACGGTCGCCGCATGTCCTCCGTTTTGCGTGGATTGCTTCCCAACCAGTTCTCAGTCTCCGGTTTCTTTAAGTCAAACGCTTTTTGGCTAAAGTTATTCGAGAAATGGATACCTACACTAAGACACTCACAGAGTGGGACACAGTAATCATCATACGTGGGCAGAACGATATTAACTTGGGAGGATAACGCTTTTGAACTTGTACAAAAAAACACGGCCTCTCAGCATAAACATAACACTCAGCATAGTACTCTCTAGCCTGCCTTCAATATAAACCACGAACCAATTAACGTTCCACAAATAAACCACGACATTCGCCTGGCAAACATCTCCCTAAAACGTAACCTGACACACACCAAACCAATTTTTTGATTTGCAACAACACCTGACTGACAAAGACTTTACTCAGCTCGGTTTTCATCTGAGACCGTCTGGGAAACATCACTTCAGATCTCTCCTAGCTTCACATCTCACCTCACACCATCCACCTGCCCCTTTACCCACTCCTACACCTCCTGCTCCTACCTCATCACCACCACCTCCTCCTCCTCCTCCCTCCAAAGTGACGGAAGGCACATTATGTTTTGCTGGATTCCCGGACACGTTGTAATCAGAGAAAATGAGGATTCAGACGTTTCCGCGAAGGTGGCATGACTCAAGAATCACGTGGATTTATTCACAATTCCAAAAACGGATTTCCTATATCCCATCAAGACAAGGATTCTGAGTGAATGGAACAATGAGTGGTTGACTATTGAAGAAAATAAGCTCCGAATTATCAAATTCTCTGTTAAGTCATGGAGAAGTTCCTGTAGGTCAGCCAGGCGCGAGGAGGTCTTGCTGGCCTGCCTGCGCATAGGACATTGTTCTCTCACTTATCGGTATCTCTTGCTACTTGATGATGAACCCGTGTGTGAGGAGTGTAGCTCTTCTCTGACAGTGCGTCACCTACTTACTGATTGCAGAAAATACACGAAAATACGGAGAGACATTGGTCTGACTGCAGATATACCAACAAGTCACGGAAATGAAATGGATGATGTTAATAAACTATTGAATTTTATAAATAGATCGGGGATCCTCTCGTATGTTCTCGGAGGGTTTAAACTTGCATTCTTCTTTCCTCTTCACTTTCTTCTTTCTTTTTATTCATCCTTTCCGTAGTTTGAAAATTAAAATTATCAGATTCTATTTTATTTTTGAAATAATGTGTTAGTCAATGTTTCATTTTCTTTTCTCTTATCTCTGTATTTGGATATTTGTTGAATTCAGGAGAGTTTTTAGTGGGTATGGTCGAGATATTCGGCGAGTCCCATACACGGGGAGGTGTCACTACGGTTCCCCCCTATGGTCCGAAAGTGTATTTTTCCCCACCTGCCAATGTCCTTGACGTTGACGAGCCCTAAAGCGCCACAAAAAAAAAACAAACTCCTATCTCCACACCCATTTCTTCTCCTGCCCCTACTCTTATACATACTGCTTCCTCATCTCCCACATCCTCATCTATTCCTACATCCACATCTCCCGCCTCCATACACAGTTACAACTTGCGGTCAAGACTACAATGTGGTACTCGGTGACAATAGTGTTCGGGTGCAGTGTTCGGGCTGGATCCGGGACTAGAAGCTGTGCCAAATTCAAGTTCCCCTCCACAATCTACATACGAATCCATTTCTCAAGAATCACAAACTCTTTGCGAAAAATAAAATAATTATATTTCATCATAATGACCAATCCCTTTCAAACAAATTGACATATAATGAAATTCTGGTACACGAAAATCCATTCGATTTGCTATGCTTCACAGAACATTCACTTTCAACTAACAACAATGATACTGCTATTTCTAATTATTATTTAGCAAGTTCTTTTTGTCGGCAAAATTTTAAAGGAAAAAATCCTCACTGAGGTACGTGTATTCGTAATGATATTTTATCTTCTCCACTGCCTGGTTACGAGAATTTTTGCGTAGGTTGTGTGTTAAAATTTTCTGCAGAATTTTCTGACCGACATCTGTATTATTTATTTATTTCAAATTTATTTATTGGTAGAAAAAAATCAGAAAATAAAGATGGTTATACACGCATCAAAATTTGCATAGAAAATTTAAAATTTTCCTATTTACTCGGAAATATTCTTATCATTCAAGTTCAAAACCGATTCAAATTGCCTTTCCGTAGTACTTTCCTCTACGTAAAACAGGAAATTCGATATGTATTTACAAAAAATCTGTTCCTTTGATAGTCACATGTCCCAAAATTACACGTCTCGGTTATACATGAATTTTATTTGAATTGTATTGGGGGAAGAAATAGCTCAAAAATATTTTGCTTTGCTTTGTAATAACCTTAACGTGGTAAAGTATACACGAAAATTGTATGTTAATTCCTTTAGTAACTAATACGTATTAAAGTATTTAATTAATTATTCGAAATTAGTTATTATATCGATGAATATTTACATTATAATATGGTGGTAAATTAAAAGGTGCTTCGTCATTCAATGCTCAGCTATTTTTCTAATAATTAATTTATATTTTTTAAATTTTACAATTGTTTAATAGTTTTTCCTTCACTTTGTCTTCTTGTTATATATTTGTAATAAACTGGTATATTTTACTATAATTTTAATAATACAGCAATGCACTAGAAAACTTTTAAGTTATGTGGCATAAATGTAAAGGTTTTCAAGATGACACGGAAAGTGGTGTCCTTTTCCTTGGAAAGTGTGTTATATAATATGATCAAACTTTCCTTCCAATATTAGCGATAAGTAGGACGTTGCGAAAGAGACGGAACGAGTTTACTACGTACTTAGGAAACTCGCATATGTATGTTTACATTCAAACTCAAAAGCCCTTCAATTTTCCCTAAGTTACCGAGTGAAGGGCTGNGACGGAACGAGTTTACTACGTACTTAGGAAACTCGCATATGTATGTTTACATTCAAACTCAAAAGCCCTTCAATTTTCCCTAAGTTACCGAGTGAAGGGCTTTAGTTAAGTCTCTGTTAAGTTTATCAAATATGTCCCTGTAACTTTCTGAACGTCATAACCTTAACTTCTTAATTTTGGTTTAAAACTGTTTGAGTTTCAAATGAAAGTTTAAAAATAACAACTGTATATTAGCTTTATCCTTTAATGCCCAGACAAAGTCCTTTCACAGAAATATCCTCCCAATATCTGTGCTAGAAAAGTTAAGTAATGAGAATCTTGATTTCAAAGTTATTACGGAAAATAGTAGAGATATCGACAGCTATTTTTATTACCTTATTTAGTTACAAAAAATTTACGGTCTGTATTACAAATTAGCATATTTAACCTCGCAACGTTCAAGACAGGGTTTCAGCCTTCATCAGGTGCTTCCATAAATAATGTACTGCCCTAACATGCCATGAATTAAATTGTAATATGCAACAACATACTTTACCCCACAACTGAAGAACATAGATACACATTTGGTAACGTCTAGTGTTGTATGCTTTACTTTCAATCATGTCACATAGCTAGGAAACTACCGCACCGTATTTATGAAAACTGATGATGGCTAAAATCCGGGTAAAGACATTTTCAGTTTAAATATAGCAAGTTATCTAAAGAATGTCGTTGAATTTTTTAGCTATATAATTTATTGCAGAAACTTATAAAAGAAATATTTTTAAATATTTACTTTCAACTTTGTATAATTAAAATATAAACATACAAATTATCGATGTACTATTAAATGTACAAAATAAATTTCACATTTCATATGGAATTTCTAAATGGGTAGATAAGTAAATTAGTATATGTGAATACTAAAAATCCTTGAAGCATAATCGCATTTTAATTTTATCACTGACCTCTTAGAGTTCCTAAACCAAAAATTTCCCTTAACCATCCATTATTAGAAATTAAAATATCTAATTTCTTTTGTTTATAGTACCCTTCCTGTCACATGTCCTATGCGTAAAACAGTGGGTTGATGTATCGCGTATGTGACAGAACATGAACTACATTAATGGACTATGCAGGCAAAAACGTCAGTGGCAATACTTCAATATGAACAAGTAAATTATGTTACAGGTATTACACATATGCTGTACAATGTATCTTCTCCTGGAAAATAAAATTTAAAACCAGACAAATTTGAAATTGATTTATGCGAGGTTTTGTATTCAATGCCAAGATGTACTTTTCATTAAATCAGGGGAAATGAAAGCGTGCTCGAATTTTTGTAATCTAATTTTAAAATTTAATATTTAACACAAATTCTATACAATGGTTTTTGAGCTATCATATCTCATCAGAAAAATACTATAACCGTTAGGCCAATTAAAGTACTGAAGAATTATTTAAAATTTCGGATAATTTTCCCAAAACCTAACAATAAAGGGGATATAGTCCAAATATTTTCTTGTCCTTGAGTATTTTTTCAAAACCCCTAAATACGTAAGCACCGAGCATGGTGGATATTTCCTCGCTTAAGCTTAACGATAATTTATTGAAATCTTCAAGAATATCGAATGAATTGAGATCAGGTTTTGAATTATGCATTTCCGAGAGAAAAAATAATGTTTATGGAAGCAAAGCTGCAAAATTGTGGATAAACGTAAATTTTATTAGGTACATACTGATCATTAACGCTTTACTTAATAATCAGTATATACAATTAAATTTTGTAAAAAATTATATTTAAGTAATTTAGCTTTCAGACTGGTTACTTTGAAACAGGGTAGTAAAATTTATTTTGAATTAATCATACAAAGTTAAATAAACAGTTGATAAGAATCGTTACGCAGTTTTCTTTTATTATTTATGCCCGGATGTCAGCAAAATACCAGAAAGTTTTTTTTCGTCCTTGTTAAAATTTAAGATGTCAAGGAGAACAGTTTCTTCTTCATTGTTTCCACACGGGCAGGTGTGATCCCAGACGTAAGGTCCAACAAGATCATTTCGAAGAATCAATGAAGATTAAATTATTGAAAGAGATATAACACTCTGTTACCGTTATAGGTACATTGGTCTCGAGCGAGAATCATTTATTTATAGTGGATTTTAATGTACTGACACAAACAACATCTACCTTTATTGTATACATTGATTGTTTTTTGTAAATTTAATTACAATTATGAATATTTTTTCTGAAAACTTATAAGAATTATTATAATAATTTTCCACCAGAAGTAATAAACTTATTTTGAATTTTACTATCACAAATTATTTTTTTAAAAAAAGATTGTTTCCTAATTTTAAAATTAAATAAAGTGGAGACTTATTCAGAATGGGTTTTAAATTCTTAATTTTTGACGCAATAATTTAGTTCTATTTTTTAAAGAATTGAAAACTAAAACCTTTTAAATTGACAGGATGGATGGGATCTTTTCTTTTTCTTTCGAAAATAAAAGTCTCGTATGCTTTTGACTGGTGGCTGACGCTGATGTTTGCATTAATTTACATCCCTCATCATCGCCTTTTAAATGATTTGCTTCACAACGGTGGAAGTGAACTCAATTTTAGGTTCATCGAAAAACCAAAAATGTTTACTATCTAAATATTTCTGCTATTTAATACGTATTCAAAAAGTAAATTGAATAATATAGTGTAAAATTTATATAAAAAATACGTGATACCCAATACATCAAAAGTATAAAGAAATCTTGAGTACGAAATGTATGAATGAACAGCAGATCTCTTGTTAAAATCTAGAGAAATTAATCTCTTTTTCCTCTGAACTCATTTTTATTCTTCAAATACAACGTAATGAAGCGGCAGGATTCTCTCCTTTTTAATTGAAAGCTTCCAATCCTGCCTTGTTGAGAGTGTTTCGTGATAAGAGTGATGGGAAGGCCAGTGGACGGGTAATGAAGAGACGGACGAGTGACCGGCTGCCTCTATCGCTCCATCGTCCGACGTCGTGCAAACAATCGAGCACGCGTGATGGATGTGCTCTTGTCTGGTGGAGGGGGGAGGGGAGGAGGGAGCGTGGTTGGGTGCAGCACTGAAACCAGGCATGTCTACGAGGAAGGAACTCAAATTATCATCGCCACCACAATTTAAATTCTACGCATTATTGGAGCACGCAACAGGCGTGTTTAACAAGGGACTTACTGCGCTGTACTCGGATGTGAACGGTTTCAAGTAAGGATTCCAAGTTTGTAAAATTTGATCAACAACATTAAATTCCCACCAGTTTCTGATGTCAAGGGTGTATAAAAAAGTATACATTTCGGGGGTGTCGTCACTCTGAAAGGTATGGAATTTAGAAATCGCGGTTTCAGTCTACCTGAAGATCCTTAAAACTTCAATTCTAACAAAAGCCTAATTCTTCATTGTTTTTTTAAACTCCCTACCTTGATACGCAAATGATTTGGAATGAAATCTGGGAAAAGTATGACGTACGGAATAATAAACATGTTTGTTTTACAATATTTCATTTCTTTTTATTTTCAGTTATTTGTAATAGAAAACAAGTCAACTTTTTTTTTATTACTTCGGGGGTGTAGTGACACCCAAGGACACTCCTCTTGCTATGTATATGCAGTACGTCGTTCCGTCATCAATTAATGGAATGAATGTATAAAATCGATGGCAAGTCACCATACTTGGCCAGATTTGAATTAACGAACTTTTGCTTAGCGATTGTAGTAGGCTTACTATCACAACAATAAGAGAATAAATGGAAACCATAAATAAACCCCATTATTTCAAATTCTAATTCAAATGATCAATATTTTAACTCCATTCGTAAATGACGAAAAAAAACCCCGCATCATCAAATAATTTTGTTGCGCTTTCTATGTTACTTTGTACTGCTTAAATAGTTCAGTGTGTTTTATTAGTATATTGTGCAGGCCGCTCTGGCAGAAGAGTATACAAAACTTTTCATGAACTGTTTTCTCTTTGAGTCTATTATCCCGAATATCATCGACCTCCAACCATCTGTTTTCTAGTGCAGTGGCGTTTTCCTTCTCTAATGCACCTAATAGTCCGCTATCTGCTTACTAGTTTCACTTGCTTCTCTTTTCCACACCGTTCGTTCGCTCAAATATTTGAATTTTAAAGCGCGACAACGGTGAGTCTTCACTGATTTTCCTGAGGAAACCTCATATCACCGTGATCGCTATAAAATTATATTTATTTTAATGTATACCACTTGATTATGCGGCGTACCTCTCATGGGTGGTTTTTTACTTTTACTAAAATGGGATCGTACCACTGTTCAACTGAAAGACCGCGAAATCAATGGATTAAACACAAATATCGGTTAAATATTTGTACATAGCAATCCCTTCTTTCTTCACCCATGGGAAATCTAGAGAAGTTTAATACCCGTGTCCAAACTCTGACATAACATAGGAAGTATGTCTATTCATCGCAGCAACCCCCAAAAGCTAGGGATTCGACGCTAAATTGGATCGTTTACACCTTATTCCATGATTTTTCGTATCACGCTGTTCGCAACCCCCGCGATGATATGTTATGCACCTCATATGGTCTGAACGGATTCATATCAGAATCAAGAGCATGATTATTAATGTCAAAGAAGAATAAAAACGAAAACCAGTGCTTCGGCGTTGTACGTTATTTTTCCGACTCGCCCTCCGAAACCCGAAGTCAAATGGTACCATGTCTCGCTGTGATCTGTCGAATCTGTTATCAGTCCCTTGGTGTGATCAGTCCCTTGGTGTG